>JPJV01001350.1:0-12734 GCA_000750745.1 Pseudogymnoascus sp. VKM F-4281 (FW-2241)
CCCCAGCCCGCCGCCACACCAGGCCCACGCACCGACACCGCCAGCGCTGAGAGTACCATCTACGCGATCCGGTACCACCCGATCGGCGACGCGCGGTCTGTTCGCGGCGCGAGCTTCGACGTCGAGGCGCAGCATGAAGCCGCCCCTGTTACTGGGAATGAAGATTCCACGTCCGTCGCGAGCTCAAAAGCGGAAGGCGCTGCCGGTCCACCACCGACGTCACAGCAGCCTCAGGGGACATCGCGCATCTGGGCCGCGTTTGAAGCACTGAATCCGTTTGCGCGGTCACGGCAGCGTCCACCACCAGAGGTATCAGCGCTGACTGTCCGTCGACTCCCACCTTCGACTCGACGCCCTGAACCGGCAGAGGAGGGCGGGAGGTGGAATTGGGATGTCCTTGGCAAACTAGAGGATTTCGCCAGTAAGAATGCCGAGAAGATGAAGGATATGAGGGGTAGTGGCAACGGGGAGAAATTACCCGTTATGCGAATCCCAGCACCGGCCACGAGGAGACCTATCGCGGAACCAGTGGACGAACCGGATGACGAACCAGATACCCCATCTACATGGCCGCTTCCCGCACCCACACCATTACCCCCCGACCCGAACCCTCCCCCGACGAACACGGATACAGACACACCACCGCCCCCCACAGCAGCACCATCGCCTATCCAGCGCGTGAGAGAAGCGCAGGAGGGGCCGGTGGCACGGCATGTGACAAATGGGGAGGGCGCGGCGACGACGACGGGGACGGGTGGTAGGTCGTCGCCTTCAAGGTCGGGAAGTAGTGGGACCGGGGGTTTGCCGGTTTTGCGGATCCCGGCTCCGCCTTTGAGGGGGTCTGAGTAGAGATCTTTCTGCTTGGCGGGGTTATTTTTGGATTTTGAGATGAGTGGGATGGGATTGGATTGCGTTTGCATTTGCATTGGCTGGAAGCGTGTACAAACTGATACTACTATTATTGTTACGAACCTTTTTTTTAGGAGGGTTTGTCTGTTCTGTTATTTTTGGGAGGCATAGCGCGGCGTTGGGGGTATGGGAAGGGGGGAAAATCATGGGGGTGACCGGATTGTGGGTGGTGAAGGACGGACCACCCACCTCGATGATGATGGGGGGAGCCTGGCGTTTTTTTTTTTGGGACCCAGGGTGGGTCGGTGAAGGGCACATGTATTTACATATACCACTGGTTACGATGATATATTATGAATGGATATATATCCACGCTATTCTTGGGTTATGTTATTTCAGGGCAGTCTATTCCTCAAGCTCGACGCTTAACGTATCCAATGCCAGGTAAGCGGGCCGAACTCAAAAGACTAACTCCTGCCGAGGGTCGGCGACTTCATTTTTGTGGATTTCGTCTGATACAGGTTTCATAGAGGGAAGCTTCAAGACCACCTCGTTCCAGCGGGTTGAGCAACATTGGGTATTCACGACGTGACGGTCACAGCTGACAAGCAAAAAAAAAAAAAATAGTGTTCTTAATCGAGGTGATCCTCGACTCGCAGATTGCGGCTTCTGTGGATCGAACACAGTGCCTCCAGATATCGGAGCTGAAGTTGTCTTCAGTCTGGCGCTCTCCCAAGTGAGCTAAAGCCGCCTTGGATTAGTCATCGAGGCTTTGGAAGCATTGATGGAGCTGACGGATTAATGTTAAATGAAACGGGGTATGTTATACAGAAACCAGTAACTCCACATACAAAGACCGTTCAATCCCACTTCGAATAATCCGAAAAATACTCCATATGCACTCTCTCCGCAAAACCCATCAAGTTCGGGAGCCCCTGCACTATCGCCTTCGTCTCGGGATTCCTACATTGAAGTTAGAATCACAGAGTTAGAACCACAGACCAGTGTCCCATCCAACCCCCACACCCTACGACAGAGAACCAAAAACAAACTCACGCAGAAGAAGTCAACGACGACACCAAAAACCCAAACAAACTTGCATCCGCCTCCGTCGGTCCCTTGCCACCTAACACCCACCCCTCCCCCACCAGCGCATCAAGCGCCCCCCACGTCTCCAGCTTCAACGCCGCAATCTCAGCAGGGGAGTAGCGTCCCGTGCCCTGTCCGTGCAGCGTACGTGATATCTTGCCATAGACTATTTGGCCGATGAGAAGACGGGGGAGGTAGGGGATAGTAGAGAGAGGGCCGACGTCGCGCATGGTGTAGAAATTGGAGATCCAGCGTTCGTGGCCCTGGTGGTGGTTAGCGGGGGAGGAGGTTGAAGGGGGGGGAGAACTGGGTGCTCACGTTTAGGAAGTAGAGTTTATCCTCCAGCAGGGCGCGGATGGAGAGGTCGGTCGCGGCTTCTGAGGGGGATAGATCAGCGTTTAGGTCCGCGATGGCGCCGGACTTGATTAAAGCCTTTGTGATCAGGGCGGAGTCGCTGAGCAGGAGGGACTGTCCATTCTCCTCTTCTATCCGCACATATGGCAACTTCCCCTTTGGCGACGCTGTGAGAGTCCCGGCTTGCGTGGTGTATGGGAGGTGGGAAAAGCGGAGGCGCGCTTCGAGCTTGGCTACGAAGGGGGACCAGGTGTATGCGCCTTGGTCGTTGCGGTCGCGGAAGACGGTTAGGGTTGGGTGTGTTGATGCCATGGTTTTGATGGGGGGGTTGAAAGGGGGTTTGGGATGGGGAGTGTAGTTATATAGGCGGTGACTATTGTTAGAGGTGCTCAGCTACATTGGATATATTAACGTGGGAGGTGTTCACTTACTTTATAGACAGAGCTGTGTTGTCGCAACCGGCATTCGGCCTCAAGTATAAGCCCGGTTGGCCGATCTGGAATCCTTTGCGCTAGATTTAGTAGGCGGTGAAGGCGATCCTTGAAAGCTACGAATATTGGCAAGCTGATTGGATAAGGTGAAGTTCACTATTTCGGTCACTCAACCCCAATATGAGAATCCTGAATATTAAAAGTAAAAATATGCTTCTGATGTTTTGAATAGGCAGATAAGAATCAACCTTTTGAAAGAATGCTCCCCCTTAATTAGGATCTTAGAGTATAAAGATATTTACTGTGTTTGTTGTTGTTCTATTTTCATAATTCGATAGCTGGTAAACACGGCGGAAGGAAGAATATGTTGAAAGCGGTTTGAGTAGCTAGAATTTCTTTGTTGTGGTTGGGCAAAAATGCTCTAGTAAATTCATGTAGTTACCTACAGTAATTAAGCAGGGCATTGTTTATCTTCAAACTTACCTCTGAACTATACTCCATTCTTCTTTCCACTTGATCATTCCTTACGCTTGATCATTCTTCACACTCGATCACTCTTCACATTCGATCACTCTTTACGCTTGATCATTACTATCACACCGAATTAGTCCTTTCAAACTGTGTCATTCTTCTCACACTGGATCAATCCTGACAACCTCACATCCGATCATTCCTCTTACGCTGGATCATTAGCAAGTGGGCGATAAATTGAATTAATTTGGCAAAATAAATTTCTAGCGAACCGTGTTTTCCAATATTTAGTTTTGCAGGCAAGGCACTGAACACATTCCCATACCCCATCGTACTGTATATATCACTCTTAACCAGCAAGTTTTATAAATCCTCTTTATGACCACCACCCCAGAAACCAACTCACGTGACCAAATCCCTTAGGATTTTAGCTTGCACGGCGAAGCGGAAAGGGAAGGTGGGGGAGTCCTTGGCGCGTCGGCCAGGAGTCATACGTACTTGGAACGCGGGGTGACCGAGTAATTAGTCCGAGCAGCCGCTCGGCTGGATCGGATCGCCGAGGTGGAGGATATATAGTTCGGATTTCGCCTTGGATTATTTTTTTGCTAATCTTTCGTCGTTTAAGCCTTGCGCGAAGTGGTTGATTTCTTTTAAAGCAAATTCGAGATTCTGTGAAGTGTAACTCAGTGCCTCGGCCCCTAACCCCCACAACATCCGATGGCGACATCAGATCTTGCCCCGCAAACCTTGAAGGTTGGAGATTACACGTTCACCATCTCTGAAGCCAACTATGACGACATCCCTGATTTTGTCGATGCCTTCAGTGCCGCTTTCTCTGATAATCTGCTCTTCAAAACTATGAGTGGAACTGGGGACCCCGCATTGTTGAGGCAGAAAGATTTGGCGTACTGGGAAGGACAATGGAACATGAGCGGACGGAGGCACTTCAAGGTTGTGGATGAGGCTACTGGGTACGGTTATTATTCTCGATCACTGCCCGGTTTGTCCTTATTGTCTTGGCTGGGTGTCCGATTGCCAGTTTTCGACTTAACTTTTCGCTGCCCCAGATATGAAACGGGGGCTGACCTGTGACTAGAAAAATAGCAGCTATTTCCCGCTGGTGGTTCCCACACGTTCTGACACCTGAGGAAGTAGCCAAAGCGGAAGAGTTTAAGAACGGTCCGCAGCCTGAGCCTATTCCAGGGACGAATAGCGGAGTGCAGAAGGCGTTCGTGACACAGTTGGCTAATTACCGGGAGAAGTGGGTGAAGACTGACGATATGTATAGTACGTTCTTCTCTCCAATCTTTGCTTTTCTGGCTAGCGCATGGTAGGTGCTGAGTAGCAGGAGTAACAGCTGACCGCCTGTGTAGTGATGAATATTCTCGCTGTCGTCCCGACATACCAGAGGCTCGGTCTGGGCGCGGCACTGCTGATACCGGTGCTGAAGATCGCTGATAAGGAGGGTAGAAAGACGTTTATAGAATCGTCTCAAGCGGGCGAGCAGCTGTACCGCAGGCTTGGTTGGGTGGAGACTGGGGATAGGCTTAGCCTTGATTTTACAGAGTATGGGGCGGAAGGGAGCGTCGATATGCCGCTTATGATGAGGGAACCAGGGGCGGGGATTGAGCTATGAGCTTTGAAGAGCGGGAGTGACAGGAACAGAGAAAAGGGCGTGTGAATATTCGAACGTAAGGAGAGATAAGGTATGGGGGGTGTATATATATCTTGATGCGTTGTGTTGGAAACGAGACCTCTTTGCCACGCCCAGCCCCTATTTTTTTGGTCTTCGCCCGGGCCTCATAGCCTATCAACCCATCTATGATATCTCATGGTAACAGCACTTCTGAAAAATTGATAGGGAAAAAGCTGCTGTTACATTGAGGGCTAAACACTGCCGCTGACATGGCAAAATCCCGAATATAGTACGGCGAGTAGTTATAGTTAAATGCAGTATACGTCTACTTCTACGTGTTTCTATAATTTTCGGATGCGGTTTCATTTCACCAATGGGACAAGTGCCAAGTTATACAACTTTCCAACGAACGACCAACCGTGTAGCATGCCGCTTTATGCTGCAAATTTGCATTTACGCTATTGGATATTCTCAGGTCCCGTGCTGGAACCAATTGGGACAACTCCTGTTCTACTTTAGCGATTGTTGAATATTTAAGAAATACTTTTATGGGCACGGAAGCAGAACTAACAAGTGAAATGCTGCTGATACAGATAGGATCCTAATATTGTTGCCGTTTATTTCTCGTAATATATTTATGTATACCTTCTGCCCCGCTCATCTAAATGGACGTCGTAAATTCTCATCAGCACGCCGCAGTAACTCCAACAAGTCCCTCCTCATTCTACCTTCTTCTCCTCCCCAGCGGCCTGGGTTTTGACATGTTTCCGCACAGTCGCTACCATCTTGCTGAACCAGAAGACGCTCAGAGACATCACTACAGTGTGGGTGAGCATGAAAGTGACAGCGATCCACCCCGGGGCGCGGTGCTCGAGCGCGAGCGGCGGCTCTGGGGGGGCGTAGTCGTACAGCGTGAATGACGGCTTCTCTGCATGGATCGCTGTCCACACGTCACTGAAAAAGGTGAAGGTCATATACGTACCCCAGAGCAGGCGACAACAGAAAAAGGTGATCATGAGCACGATACCATTGATTGTCTGGATCCTAGACCCAGCCAGACCCATCTTGCCGAGGAACCAGTGGATGTTAACGAAAGGCGTTGAGAGCTCTACCAGGCCATATTGGATGCCATAATATAGACCAAAAGGGCGCTATGGGAAGGATAATAAATTAGCACGTGATAATTTCAGAAAATCGAGGAAAGGCCACGTACGAATCCCAGAATTGAGATGCAGAACCCAACGGCGGCGTGAAGAAGGTCTAAAGGACCCAATGTGCTGAGATTGGAAGCGGAAGCCCCCAAGTCCCACATGAAGTAGCCACCGCTGAGAGCATGCACGAGCCCGCTAGCACCTGTGTATCCCCATATCCGGTCCTCCCATGTGGCATTAGCACGTTCCTGATCAGCTAGTAGCAAGTAGACCAACGCGACGCAGAGGCAAGTTGAATTTACGAAAGACGTAACGTGCATGTCCCATTGTAGCTGTGTCCGCCTCGGCAGGCCGCGGTATGTGGTGGGAAACAGACGCGCGGACAAGAGGGGCCCCAGCACAGAGTTGACGCATGTGTAGAACACGAAACCAAAGAGCACTTCGTGGGCGTGGAGCGGGAGAGTATTGAGGTGCAACAGTCCGCATACAGGCTCTAAGGCTGTGCGGAGCCATGACGGTGGAGCGAAAGGGTCTAACATGGCGCCCTGTAGACTGTTTCTGCTGATGTCGGAATAACGATTGGAAATCTGGGAGATTAGTTTTCCGCCCCGCCATGATCGCCGCCGATGGATAATTTGCGACAGGGGTTAACTGCGGCTACTTTAGAGCTAAAGTCTAGTTGGACTTTATTTATGCGCTAAACTGTTGGAAACTCCTTGTACAGGGACGGCTAATCTGTCGTCATTATTTGTTGGAAAAAGGGGTTTCACGAGAATGTAGCGCACGTGATTGTATGTTACACATTACAGCTGTGTGTACCCTGCAAAGAGGTTACCACTGCCTTTTTTCTCGTTGGCGATAGATTGGCCGATATATTGCCAGTCTTCCCTACCCATGTCAGACATCGCAAGTACATAGTGACATATTTTAGATCTCAACGGCAATACTGTTGATCAGAAAGTCTCCACAGATAATACTAAATCATGGGAGCTACCTATTGAATGAATGATCATAATACTAAACTCGCTATTAAATCTATTGAGTTAGGCTGTATCTTTTTGCCTTGAAAGCTCGAGATTGTCTGTCAGCAGGGAAGTTTTATGCCTAGCGCCAAGAATGTCGATCGACCCGCTTGTTTTGCCACATATCAGGAATGACAACTGTACAGAAAGCTGGAATACTGTGGCTATAAATCCCCGTCGCTCCCCATCCAGGCCACAAAGGCGTGCAATTTTTGCAGTCATTGACTATCCTGCCTCCCCGCCCTACCCTCCATAATTTTTCAATGTCACTGTGTAAAACCTCCCAAAATCTAGTCGCAGCATCTAATTGTTCCCCCATACCCCGTGAAAACCGAAACCAGCAACAAGTGGCATCCTGTGCAAAGGATTAGCAGGTGATATTTGATACAGAGCGCTTCTATAGACACTTACTCGGCACGTGCGATCTCTTTCATATTCTTTGCATCAATCACCACTAGAACGCTCTGCTTGCGATTGGCATCAAGAGCCATAGTTAGGAGTACACCATCGTCCTCGCATGTGCCTTTTGGATTGGCAACAAAGACTGGTTCAGAGGGAAGATGGGGTGTGCGGGGCTTCCAGATCTTTGTTCGTCTTTTATGTGTATCGACCTTTACGAGGGAGTCTGTAAAAAAGCCTCGCTCCTTGACGTGAATCCCATAACTAAAGGCAGATAAAGTCAACAAGGGCCTTGAAAGCAAATTTTACAGTGTAGCTTACGCATAACGGTATGGTTTCCCATGGTAGGCTTGGTTGATGCGCGGTAGCTCGATGTTCCCAGACTTGAAGTCCAGTTCGAAGTCGGTAACAGCTGAGCGAGTGATTAAAGTGCCATTTGCCAGAATTCCATGTGCGTAATCTTGAAGTCTGAAACGGCGGAAGGCACCTGCAAGGTCATGAGGGGCAGTGGTGTTGTGATGGCCAACATATGTACGAAGATTCTTTATCCGAGCTGCTTCAAGGAACGCGTTAGTTTTCATGAAAGGGAGATCGATGACAATAGATCCATCTTTATCTTCGAACGAGTTGATCTATTTTGAGTAAGTCAGTGCTCCCACATTTAGGGGTACTACAGTGTGTGCAATTTACCTCATGGAAAGCAAAAAAGGTCTCTGAAGTATATTTCGCTATTACTCCACCTTTGACTTTATCAATAACGTCTGAATTGACATTAGCTGGGATTTATTTATAGTGGAGTTGGCTTGACCCACAAAATAGCGTTTTCCTTTCTGGGTCCCAATCCTTTAGGTTATCAAGGACGTTGTAATATGGTTTTGAAGTCTCTTTGCCAAAGTCGGATTGCCAGACAATGAGAATGACATAGTTCTCAGTACTGAACATAGAGTGGATATATGCTGGAGGAGCATCGGTAATAGTTGCCAAGATGTTGCCCTTTCCCGAGGAATTGACTTCAAATACGTTATAGTCGGGTGGCATCACCTCTGTATTTAAAAGGTAGTTATAAATTTCGCCAGATTTTCCGCTGAGAGAAGTTAAAGTTAGCAAGTTCTTTAGTATAATGGTAAAGAGTATAGGCTACTACATACTGAGCAGGATGCGCACATGTTCTGTCGCCAGGAAGATTGACGTTGGTTGATTGGTAAGTGAAAAGCTCAATAGGCTCAAGAGTGACAGGATCTAATTGCTGGAGAGAACTACTCGTGGTTAGCATTCGAATGCCCACAAAGCTTGGAAGAAACGCTTACTTTCCATCCGTGGTTTTTACCAGTGTCACAAGCGGCCCGTGTTCAGTCCCTGACACGTTTCTATCCAGTCCTGGAAAATTTGTGATAAATGACACCGTGACAGTATCAGTGCTGACACTTCCAACAGGGTTGATTCCGTCGCGGTAAGTAGCTATAGTCAAAAGTTAGGTCTCGATATTGTTTCGGCGGGATTGAAGCATCACGCACTTTGAAAGGCACCAAAGATAGCCTTGCACGGATCACCCCCGAAAGTTCCACCGGGAAACAGTCCCGTTTCTCTGACAACTAAGCAAATTAGATTTGGAGCTTTTAAGATTCTGGCAGCGGGCTTACAGTCTTGGAGTTCGTCGGATGCATTGCGACTGCGATAGCTCACTTTGCCATCTGATACCTCAAAACGATGGTTGCGACTGAATCCATCAAACCAATGTTCAGACGTGTAGTTCCCACTATCCCATGTGGCTGCAGCGCCACGGTACAATGACCCTCTGTAGAATGTAAGTTGAATGTTGAAGATTCAAATAGACGCAGACGTACGAGACCCAACGAGGAATCTAATACACGTTAGTATGTTCTCAACTATGTTCTCACAAGTATAAAACCGGGAAGTTTACCTTTCCCTTAACTTTTAAATTAATCGAGTCTCTTATTTCTGGAGTGCCAAAAAATCCAAGTGTGAAAGGGTTTGCTGGCGACTGGTGATTTTGATCAACTGCGGCACTGATCCCGAGAGCAATCGAGGACAATACTAGAAAAGTAGTTGGAACCATGTTGATAAATATGTGTTGCTCAAAAAGAGGCAATTGCAGGTAATCTAGCAACTAAAGATAACAACCAGAAAAAGGCCGGGGGATTGCTTTCTACTTTATAGGTATTGTAGGAATTCCAATGTGAGGCTCGTACGTACTATGCTGAACGCTCGCTCCGCACATTCCTCTGATCTCACATTGGCCGCCATCGTCATTAAACCATCGCATAATGATTCCCAAAACGCATGCATACCACGTTATCATTATGGCGGAGCAGTAAGAGCTATCGTTAATTGAGTAACTTACCAACCATCAATTTACAGGTGGACGCCATGGCGTTATATGACTTGCTGAGGCTTGGCATCAAGCCAAAGTACTAGGCCTGATTAGGAAAGTTACCATTCTGCCAAGTGAGATCAACGAAAGATCGGCGAGCAATTGCAGCTAAGCCACAAAGAGAAGGCATAATCCACGCCCTCAACACAGCCAGGTGTCGCCAAGATATATTAAAAATCAACATCATCCCGACTATGCCACAGACGCGCGTAATGGCTCTCTGTGTGTACTAGACCAAGAATCTGAGCCAAAATAATAGTCACCCCCCAGCCTCACAAATACCTGCGTGTCCTTCCGTCCGGGATTGGTGCACGGAGCCTAAGTACCTGATGCCATGCAAGCTTACGAATGGCTAGGCTTCCATTTGATAGATATACCGCACGGCATATCCGGTCTCAAAGTAGTAACATACCAACTTCTTGTCTGATTACAGTTCATGTCCAATTTTAAGCTAGTTACCAATTGGCCCCACGATGTCCTCGGGCGGTATAGCTCCCACCACAAGAAAGGAGACGCGGGTTCGCAAATCATATGGAAAGTCTCAACGGGCGTGCTTTGCTTGCCTGAAAAAACACACAAAGGTAACTACAACCAGTTGCTGGAATCAATAGCACACTATCATACTATTGATGCATTCCGCTCAAATTTTATGCATATGGCTAAGTGGAGGTGACGTTTAGTGCGATGAGTCTCGCCCGCGGTGTTTGAAATGCATCAAGTACTCGCGGATATGTACTTACGGTGAAACGGATCCTTCAAAGGAATGGCAACGGAATATTGTTACCTTTAGTACGTCGGAGCTTTCGGATGAAGCGGGCAGACGGCCTTCTGTGGAATCAAAACGCGGTACTCACTCCACTTCCAACGATTGTTTTGAAGCTACATCAGCAACCAGACATCAAGCAACATCCTGCGTACCTCGTAGTGTCCCTGTTTTAGCTGGAGAAGGGTACAGTGGACGAGATGTTCAAGCCTTGTCTCATTTTGCCGTTGTAACTGCTGGAGACCTCATCGGAAGCCGACGGATTTGGACCCAAGATGGCATACAACTAGCATTCACTGTATATAATTCTATGTTCTACTGCAGGATCATAGCTGACATTACTGACAGAATGATTTTCTCATGCACGCCGTACTCATGACGGGTGCGTCGCATTTGGAAAGACTCAACCCGGAGATGAGTCAGGATTACAGCACCCTATCTACTAACCATCTCCATCACTCTCTGCGCTCATTTCGGAATGCACTCAGTAGCCGAACATACGTGGCGAACAACCTCGAAGCTGTATTAGCCACCACATTCCTTTTCCTAATGCAGGCATGCAGCAACCCAATCTTTGATCCGGAGAACCCAACCATCGATGCTATGCTCCATCACTCCAGCGGACTCTTTGACATCGTTCGACAACATCGTAGTCAGGCGTCTTTTAGCATGTTCCAGCCAATATGCTCGCCGAAACTTGTACGAGCTGCTATGCCCGTCTCCGGCCCGGCTTATGACCTCATCGAAATGATCGAAGGCCACACTCTAGATCATGGAATTTCAGATCCCAATGCAAAGTTTTACAAGGGGGTCACCAAAAGTCTTGCTCCCGTTCTTGACGCTGTGATATCACGGCCACCATTTGGCGGGGCACCACCAAATGCACTCCTACTGTATTTTGTCCATTGGCTCTCATTTCTACCACCGGAGTTCGTCATGCTAGTCAACTCTTACGACCCGAAGGCCATGGTTATCATGGCCCATTATTACGCGCTCATGGCATTCGTTTTGTCAAACTGGAAGAACGGGTGGTGGTGGCTGCGAGATCGGCCTGCGTACATGATCAAGAACATTGCAGCCTTTGTGAATTTAAGTGGGTGGGGAGATTGGATGAAGTGGCCATTGCTAGTGCTCCAGTTTTGCCAAGAGAGTGATGGTAGCTTGGGACAGTGGTCGTCTTTGAGCAAAAATTATGCTGATGACGCTGGTGCGGTTCAAACGGAGATGGGGATATTGGCCACGGTGGAGAGACACGCAAGAAAGATTGCGGCTGAGGCATGAATCGTATATGCTTTACATCGCATCTTACACGCATTTTACTGCCACTCATTGCTCTGAATTTTAAACATAAATACTGACAGAAAGAGATGATAAGAGAGGGAAGCTGGATGTTGGGGTAACAAGAAGCCCCTAGTCGGACCTATAAGCTGGAATTTAAACCCGGACATACGAAAGGCAACAGAGAAGGGGTGATTGCTATGAGAAAATCTATGCAGGAAGTCTCACCCGAATATCAGCAGCGAACATACAGCGGCGGTGGATTGACAAAGTAGTCGTGGCGGGGTCTAGGAAATTGAGAGCAGCTGAGAAATCATATACTGAGAAATTATACATGTTTCCCTACGTATCGTTTACCACATAAAAGCACCTAAACTTTTTGCTGCATATCAGCGCACTTGCTACTCCAACTTTGAACATCTTGATCCGGCATCCCTGATAGCTCCAATGTTCCCTTGCTAGGGTCGGGAAGACCCTTATACTAGTATATCCCCCGCGCTACGTGAACAACCCCACTTACTGTACCCCACCTTGTACGACCTATTATCACAATGGACCAAACAGCATGAAACTGAAGGATTCATCCCGCCGTCTTATTAAGGAAGGCAGGGATGGCATTTCGTTAATAAGACGGCGTGACGTGAGCTCCTACGTCTTGTTGTCCGTCTCGGAATTTAGGAATGTTTTCCGGGCTTCCGGGTTATAATGAGCCGTCTGTCTGACACCGATGAGATGTCTGATCCAGAGCGAACGACAATGAGGAGATAAAAATCGACCCTGACTGCGCGCCAAAACCTTATAGGACTACTAGGGGAAAAAAGCACTCGGCGTTACTGCAACCTCTATATCCTCTGTCCTCTCCACACGTCAATGATGCCGTCTTCCCCCTTCAACACCCC
>JPJV01001358.1:0-58744 GCA_000750745.1 Pseudogymnoascus sp. VKM F-4281 (FW-2241)
GGAGGGGGAGACGATTTGTGGGTGGGAGAGGAGGGAGTTGTTGAAGGGGGTTGTGTTGATCCTTGGTATGTTCATGGTTTCATCCTTTTTGCCATTTCTGCTGTCACGTCACTTGAGGATAGGCTAACCGTTTCCCCACAGGCAAATTCCGCGACCTTCAACGTCTCACGGTCCAGTACGCTCGCGTCCTGGATATGGTAGACGACGAGGACGCAATGGAGTCCACCTGAGGTCATTTATACAGGCGTTTTTCCTGGTTTTTTGCTTTGCTTTGCTAGGTTGCAGGTTTGCTCTTGCTTTTGGTTTGGGGTGATGGCTGTTGTACGATATCACAAATAGGTTTTTGGGTTTCGGGTTGGGAGAGGGGGAGGATGAAATGGAATGCAATGGAATGGATTTGGCTTGTATTTTTTTGGCGGGCAATAAAGGGGTGATGGGGGGAGGTCTCGTGATAGCTGTATGGCTGTATATCGCTTGGTAGTAGGGAGATAATTTAATTGCAGTCGATCGAATGTTTACCTCGCATTATTACTCTCATGCAGCCGAAGAGGTCTGAAGTCCAAAGGCCTGAAGCTTTCTCTCCGAATTAGCCGGATTAGGATGAACTTCAAAGTCTTAACATTTGCCCGAATTGTGGACCCCGGGAGGGTGGGGGGAAAGGTGATTTTCAGGTGCCGGTGCTGCGCTTGGTGGCAAAGCATATAGCCGAACAATTCTCGACTAGATTATGATAACTGTAGTATATGAAGAGAGCAAGCGGCCAGTTGCCGCTCGGGAGAATACACAAGTGCCGTAGAGCGCCAAAAGTCTACAAGGGAGAGCAGAGATTGCTCACGGGGTTTGTATATTATACGACCAACTTGGTCATCGTCGAGGCCAAGCAGTCTGAATCTTCTGCTCCTACGTAGAACCGATTTTTGTATGGATTTATGTGAGCCTTACCTAGTGGCTGCTGATATCTGAAACCGATTCGTCCTGTATTTCCCCGATGTTGCTGGTCTCGTCGTCTACACTAGAAATATGTCCTCTTGTGAGACCGGTTCCACAGCCTTATCCTCAATAGGTGGACAAGTAGGGTGGCTATTCTCGTTCCTTTTAGGGGGGCTTGGTCAGTGACTGGTGTATTTTATTCACTTTATCTTGAGCAATGCCTTCATACTTGTTTCCTGTTGCACAACTCCTGCACGTGCTTTGCAACGTTGAAAGGTCTTTTGACAAACGCAAGTGTTTCTGGATATATTTTGCCATGACTAACCCATGACTGCTATGATGTATGCTTCCACCCATTCTATTGCCTCCCGGCGCTGCCAAGATCTAACTTCTATGTCATCAAAAAAGCAATAGCACTTATAGGTCATACATATACAGGATGATCAAACCCGAACAGAGACGTATGGTATGTGAATTTATGCCGCCGCCTTCTTATCCCGCATGGTGCGGAAGAAATCCATAACGCCGGTGTAGACGACGAGCAGAATACCTCCACCAGGACCCAACCTCAGTACCTTTGGCGTGAAACCCTTGTACAGCGCACCAAAGCCCTCCTCCTTGAAAACCGTCGCGAGCGCTGGCCACGCCCAGTTGTACTTCTGGACTTGACCGGCCACCTTGGTGGTGTTCTGAATCCTGGACTTGACGACATCCATGGGGGTGTTGAGGATGGTACCGAAGGTTCCACCGGTGGCACCGGACAACATGTCGTACATCATCTGCTGGTTCTTGTTGTCGGCCTTGGGCAGCAACGCGCGCACCTGGAAGATACAGCCAAAGTACCCGGCGTTCCAGAGGATATGACGCCACATTGTGCTCTCGAGGCCGTTGTACAGGGCGAGTGGACCTTCCTGCTTCACAATCTTCGCAACACAGTCGACCATGCCGGTGTACCTGCCTGCCGATGACTTATCCTGTAAGCGAATCTTGACGAGCTCGAAGGGAACCACAACGACGGCCTCGGTGGCACCAGCGGTGGCACCGGTGAGAATGGAGAGGGACTGAGTCATCTTGGGGATGCCGAAGGCGTCGCGGTAGAACTGGCCCCATTTGTCGTTGGCGGCGAATTTGGTGGCGCGCTTGGGGGCCTCCATCAGGATGGGAGCCTCGATTCCGCGGTATAACCGTCCGACACTGGGGTGGATTAGAATCTCAAGCTGCTTTCTGCGCGTGGCTTGACTAACCCTTCATGCTTGATGATCTTGCGGAAGCAATCCAACATGCCATTGTAGGCGTCTGCGCCCGTTGCCGCGCCGGTCTGCAGTTGTCTATCGCGGTATTAGCCTCGCCATAATAGCTGTATATTAGGAGAAATCGTACACTCTGGTCTTGACGACATCTAATGGGTACCTGCATGTGGAGTCAGTAGAGGTCAAATGCGCCCGATCTTCCGAGTCTACTCACATAACCAAGATCTGAATTAACTGGGGTTAGCCGGTGTCCATGTTGAATTCAGTCCTGTTCTTACCTCAGACACACCAGCCACGGCACCTACATCCTGTTAGCAAGAGTCAATGGCATACTGGGTCTGAGGTAACATACCAGCCGCGAACTGGTAGATGAACGGCAATGGCTTCTCACTCGTCATGATTGCTGTTTTGTGAGCTGCTGCAATGGTAAGCAAATGGTTACAATGGCCAGCTCCAAATGATGATGGCGTGTAGCAAAGGGTGAGACTTACAAACCTGTTGCGGTGAAGATGGAAGAGATGAAGTTTTTTGGGGCCCTGGCTGGCGCGAAAGAATCTCAAAATCCTTATCGACCACCCACGCGCGAGTCTTGACGGGTCGTAGCCGATAATCGCTCTCCCCCACGTTGGAGCGGTCCACTCCTCAGAGCTTAGCGCAAGGGGCCAGTCGGAGAGTCTCCCCGCCAACTCCGCAAAACTCCGCTTGGTACTCGGGAGGTACCCCAGTACACCCAGTCTCCCAGATCACGTGTTCTCGTGGACGCGACTGAGGACGCGTCTTCCAAACACACGAGTAGGAACGACGAAGTCAAATGAGGGACATGAGTGCAATTGTGAACAACGTCCAAACCACCCCTCACGCCCCCACACCATAATATGCCTCTTCAGAAGTCGTTTTCAGATACGAATCATTCGACAAAGGTACTTATATTCCTCCGCCGGTGGTGATTTCAGAGAGAGTGCGGGCTGACTGGGACAAGCAGCGACGGCCTCAATGGCAACGAAATAAAACGTACCACGCGCCTCAGACCCGACATGATTTGAATCCCTCGGAACCAGCGCGGGGGAAACCTCCGATTCCTATATCCGCAGCTACTAAAAGCAAACTCGAAGTCTTTCAATGCAACGCTCAAAGCAAGAACCGCCAGTCTTCGGTAGACATGTCTGGGAGGGGGGCAAATCCTCTTGTCTTAGAGGAAGACAAGGAAAACACACCACTCGACGTATCTGAGCAGGGAATAAACCAACTTTCTCGAAATGATTTCGCAAAACCAAGCATTGAGACTCCCGCCACTCCCTCGAGCAAACTGGCGCTTCCCGAACTCATTGGCATGATGGATGTGGGGTCAATGGCACAACTTCAACTGAAAACGCCAGACGAACGTGTCATGTGGGACCATGCTATTAACGCGGAAGATAACAATACCACCTCTTATGTTGCACCCAGGCGGGGCAGAAAGCGGCCTCGAAGTTCGTCCCCAATGTCGTCGCCGGGAAATGTATCGGCACATTTCGCAGGGAATCCAGAAACTGGTGATCTTCAGCAACTTGGCGCCCAAGCTGCTCATGCCGGCCCGGGGTTAGATTTGTGGTCAGGGTATGCCATTGGGGCCGACAAATGCACTCCGAGGGGTGCTCAAAATCCCCTGTTTGCACACCTCATGGGCAATAGCTCGTCGCCGCAAAGCGCAAACGTTAAGAGTTTTGTGTCGAGAGAAGGAACATTCAAAAGATCTATCAGTTGCGGTACGCAATTCCCTAAGAGGAGGAAAGTTGGCGTGTTTGAAGATCATACTGCTACGGACGTCTTTATGGAGCCTAAGAAAAGAGCACTATCCAAACCTTCACGGGTTAGTGAGTTGCTTGATGGGATAAAGGTAGCAGCAGTGAGCCCGGATAAATCAGCTTTTTCTGCCGGCCCCTCAAGCTCATCGCCTATCCCGCGAAGTAAAGGCTGGAGCGAGAGAAAGGAAATGCATCAGGCGTCGCCTTTAGGTGCGAAAGATCGCCATTGTACCGGAGATGCTGGCATTGCGGAAGGCGAAGCACCACGTCTCCAGTTGCAACCTGAAGAAAAATACGAGACAATTGCGTCGCAAAAGTCGGATTCTACGTCGTCTGATTACGGGGACTTTGACGCTGATCAATTCGACGAATCTTTCCTTGCGGTGCTTGAATCGAACCAGACCAGCATTCAAACGTCTCAATCTCCTGCAACAGCAACACATCCCGAAAAGCGACATATAAATACCCAAGATAGCCCCATCGCGGCCACGAAACCCAGCATAGCACCTCCTGCGGAAGAAGAGGATGAGTTCGCAAATTCTGACGAAGAAATGTTTGCTGCAGACTTTGAGGAGATATTGTCTAAATATGACACGCTTCCAGCCGCCGCCGAAATAGAAAATCAGGCTGGTTTGAGACAAGGGGGATTGACTGAGGAGAATGGTTCTATTATAAAGACAGTGGCGGATGTAGCTGACTCTGATGATGAATACGGCGATGATTTAGATGACACGGACTTTGCTGTGGCGGAAGCATCAGCGACACAGGCATTACAGGAATCAGCTAGTTGCTTTTCCAATGTACGTACTAAATATCCATAGCTTGCTGCTCCTTTACTAAAAATATGTTTTACAGCTCAGTCAAAAGCCCAAAGTAATACAGCGGTATCTTGTGATAAATATATTCGATGACAACTACAAGAATTCGAGGGGGCGCGAGTGCGTCGAAAAGGTTGAAGATTCCCTCCCTCCTCACGTTAAAGCCAGCTAACAGTCATAGGTTCTCATAGTACAAGTAGAAAACACCAAAGAATATCGAACCATTCGACTAAGGGATGGATGGATCGAAACGCCCGTCACAGAGAAGGCCGCTGTTCACGTCATTGGCAATTTTGTTTCTGGCCAATGCGTTATCGACGACTCGCAGAATTTGTTGATCCTCCATCCAGACCATTTGATTTCGTCCACTGTGGTTGCCGACTCGTTCAGCTGCACTAGACGTGCTGTGCTGCAAGACCGTGTCAAAGCTACGAATGATTCGAGTGCACCACTTGTTTATGGAACTATTCTCCATGAAATATTTCAAGCCGCAATGATGGCCAACAGGTGGGATAGCCCTTGGCTACATGATCTCATTGAGAAAACTGCAACCAGGCATCTGGAGGACCTCTACACTATAAAGCTTCAGATCCCCCAAGCTGTTGAATACCTACAAAGCAAGATGGGAGAGCTGCAATCTTGGGCTGAGGTATTTGTCACTTCGAAACCACATCCGGAGGCTATCGTCAAGGCTGGCAACGGCGAGACGGCTACGATGTGCGTTAGCAAGCTCTTGGATGTTGAGGAACACGTCTGGTCACCTATGTACGGACTGAAGGGAAATATTGACGCTACTGTCCAAGTGACAATGCAAGATGCGAAATCCCGTCGGACATTAACAGTTCCCTTCGAAGTCAAGACCGGCAAGAATGCTAATGCATCGCATCGAGCACAGACTGCACTGTACAACCTTCTTTTGTCTGACAGGTATGATATCGACATCGCATACGGCATCCTGTATTATATGGAAACTTCGGAGACAATAAGGATTCCAGCTATTCGTCATGAGCTCCGCCACATGATTATGCAGAGGAACGAGCTTGCCTGCTTTGTCCGTGAAAGACATGCGCAGCTGCCGCCAATGCTCAAAAGGGAGAATCTGTGTAATCGATGCTACGCCAAAACCACTTGCTTCATATACCATAAGCTTGCCGACGACGGAGATGGAGAGACGAGCGGTATGAAGGGCAAGTTCGACGAGGTTGTGAAACATCTCACTCCACAGCATAAAGAGTTCTTTCTCAAATGGGATGACCTCTTGACTAAAGAGGAGAAGGAGAGTTTAAAGTTTAGACGCGAGCTGTGGACCATGCTCAGCTCCGAACGAGAAAAGCTAGGGAGATGCTTTTCAAACGTGATTATTGAGCCTGGTTCAGCATACGAAGAACAGAACAACCCCAAGATCAATCGCTTCCGATACACCTTGATCAGACAGGATGAAGCTGTCAATTCGTCCTTTCTTGAATCTCAGATTACAATTGGCGAACCCATAGTGATCTCTGATGAGAAGGGCCATTTTGCCCTTGCTAATGGGTATGTGACACACGTCCGAAAGCACCGAATCAGTGTGGCAGTCGACCGGCGCCTACACAATGCTCGTATCCGACGGCCCGGCTTTGATGAGGCCAGCAATCAGGTCTTCGCAAGTATTATGGAAGTTGCAGGCGAAGGATCACCTCCAGAATCGACTGAAGGCAAGATAACAGAGGCACCAGTACGATATCGGCTTGATAAGGATGAGTTCAGCAATGGCATGGCAACAGTCCGAAATAACATCATCCAAATCATGGCTGACGGGCCTTTTATGTCACGACAGATAAGAAGCCTGGTGGTTGACTTAGAAGCACCGAAATTCAAGTCGCAGGCCACCAACTATGTGCTGAAAGATCGGGAAAATATCAACATTGATCAGAGAAGAGCTATTGAAAAGGTTATGAGTGCTCAAAATTATGCGCTGGTACTCGGCATGCCTGGCACAGGAAAGACGACCACCATAGCCCATATCATTCGGGCATTGGTATCTCAGGGGAAGAGCGTTTTACTTACATCTTACACTCATACTGCTGTCGACAACATCCTTCTCAAACTTCGCGATGATAAAATCCCTATTCTCCGCCTTGGTGCTGCCGCGAAGATCAACACCGAGGTTCAAGAATTTGCTGAGCTGGCTGCGAAGCCTAGAACGTCATTTGAGGAATTGGAACGTCTGTGGAATGATACTCCAGTAGTTGCGACAACTTGCCTTGGGGTTAACCATGCCATCTTCAACCAACGCACTTTCGATTACTGCATTGTGGACGAGGCATCACAGATCACCCTTCCGGTTTGCCTTGGTCCAATCCGCATGGCTCGCACTTTCGTTCTTGTTGGCGACCACAATCAATTACCTCCTCTCGTGCAAAATGAGGCAGCGCGTACAGGCGGGCTGGATGTAAGCCTTTTCAAGCTACTTTCCGATGCCCATCCTCCCGCCGTTGTGAACCTCGAGCACCAGTATCGCATGTGTGCGGAAGTTATGGCCCTCTCCAATGAGCTCATCTATTCCGGTCGGCTCAAGTGCGGAACCCCAGAGATCGCAGCACGCAGTATTAGCATCCCCAATATGGCTAACCTCCAAACGCACCATTTCTCCCCGTCAACAATGTCGCGCGCGGGGAAGACCATCTGCGCAGCTCCAGCGAAGGGTCAGTGCTGGATCCGCGACCTCCTGGATCCGGAGACAAAGGCCTGCTTTGTTAATACAGATACTCTCGTCCCCCGGCCTCGTGAGGAGGCGAAGGGTAACCGCATCGTCAATCCGACAGAAGCCACGGTCTGCTCACAGCTCGTGCAGGCGCTACTCAGCGTTGGAGTTCCGGGCAGTGAGATAGGAGTCATGACGCACTATCGATCGCAGCTCGCTCTACTCAAGCATAACCTACGTTCTCATCAGGAGGTGGAGATGCACACCTGCGATCGCTTCCAGGGCCGCGACAAAGAGGTGGTGGTGATAAGCTTAGTACGAAGCAACGAGGCAGGCGGGATTGGGGAGCTTCTACGTGACTGGCGGCGAATCAATGTCGCCTTCACGCGTGCTAAAACGAAGTTACTGGTTGTAGGGAGCGGGTCGACTCTTAAGGGCGGGGAAGGGGGAGCAGAAGAGATGGTTGGTCAGTTTGTGAGGCTTATGGAGAGGAAAGCTTGGGTATATGACCTTCCAGGGACCGCATTGGATAGTCACTGCTTTGACGATGCGGCAACGCAAGCAAGCGGCAGTGCCGCGGCAACGCCAGAAAAGGGGGTATGGAAGCAACTGGATTTGAAAGCGGCAAGGAAGCCGAAGTTAGGAGGGCGTGGAATAGGGGGTGAGAATTTTAAGGGGCCAAAGAAAGCGGTGATTAATGAGCGGGCGTTATTTGCTGGGAAGCCGGTGCTAAGGGATATTATGAATGAGGCTCTTCAATGATAGTCAGTGTGGGGCACTGGGTGTTGTTGGATATGATTAGTAGAATAAGTTTGAATACAGTATGACAATATATGACATGACAACTCTTGTTGAGGATATTCTGCAATGCATAGGTAATTAATTGGTGATTCGAAATTTGATCTATATCTTTATTTCTTCCCATCCAGGCCAACGTGGAAGTTGTACCCAAATGACTCAGATGGGTCGTTGAATCTCAACTTCTTATCCAAGCCATCAATCTTCTTCACATCCTCATCTTTAAGCTTAAAGTCCCCCTCCAAGTTATCTTTAATTCGTTGAGGAGTCTTGCTCTTTGGCACCACACACCTGCCATGGGCTACACCCCAGGCAAGAGCAACTTGTGCACCGCTCTTGCCGTACTTCTTACCAATCTCCACAAGGACAGGATCCTCCTATATTTCATCAGTAACACATCCATTATAAGAAGGGCAATATGCATCCTTACCGTCAGCTTGCCAATGTTTTTCCCAGAATCATACGTTGGGTTGAGGTTTCCAAAAGGCGAATACTGAGTCATATGGATGCCCCTCATCAAGTGCCACTCTGCAAACTCCGTCTGCTGCAGCCACGGATGCATCTCAACTTGATGCATGGCTGGCGGGACTCTCCCCTCCTTAAAGACTCTCTCGATTTCAGTCTTGTTGAAGTTGCACACCCCAATCGCCTTCACCTTTCCCGTCTCAACGAGCTTCTCCATTGCTTTCCACGTATCGATGTAGTCGATGTTTGCCGTCTCCATCTTTCCATTGGCATCCTTTGGCATAAGCTCCGCGCCGGATTTGAATGCTGAGGGCCAATGCATCAAGTAGAGATCGACATAGTCGGTCCCCAGATCTTTGAGGGAGTCATTGAGGGCTGGCTCGACATCCTCTGGTGCGTGGGCGTTGTTCCAGAGCTTGGTGGTGATGAAGAGGCTCTTTCGGTCCACTCCGGATCTTTTGATAGCTCTTCCGACTGCTGGCTCCGTTCCGTAGATGTGTGCAGTGTCAATGTGGCGATACTGTTATAAAATGTTAGAACTTCCCCTTGCACTACAGGTAACCCAGCATAGTAAAACTTACGCCGGCTTTTAGTGCCTCAACAACGGCATCCTCTTGCTCTTCCTTATCCTGCCAAGTGCCGAAGCCAATGGCTGGGATAGAGGCACCAGTGTTCAATTTCTGAATAGTTCGGGCAGACATCTTGCAAGCTTGTAGTATGCTAGATAGTTGTGTTGATGAGATTGAGTAGACGCAGGTGTATAATTATATATTATAAGCTATGTGATGACGAAATCTGTTTGATGCTGTCCTAGAGCCCTCATTGGATCTATGTTGTGGATGAAATATATAATTACTGTGACGTTTGGTGGCCACTTCAATCACTTGTCGAACAAATTCGGTGTTGTTCTCATACGTCACTCGCGATGAATGATATCGTCATACAGCTCCAATCTTTCCCCACAGAGGAAACTGCCGCGTTAGGCCCCGGCACTTGCAAACGTCAAAATTAATAATAAATTAGCCTTGTTTAGGAGAAGTTGGAATAATCTCATGGTACTGTAGTTGTTTGTAGGGTCGGATAAGATCCGCTCTTGTGGGGTGTACCCATTTGTATACTTAGTGTAGCATCTTATGAACTATGTTCACGATAACACTTCCAAGATATAATTAGAGTGGACGGCGAGACGGTTGCTCACTATTCTAGAGATACTAGTAAGCACTTGTTACTATACTATTCAAATAAATTCAACTCCGGAAACCCTTAAATACACCTTGACACTGCCTATATGGGTCCCGCACTAAATGGGAACTTGATCAGGGACCCATACGTATAGTACTGTACATGTTACCTAAAGCAAGCCAAGTAAGATTACAGCACGGCATATGGAAGTGTAAATATGGAACCTGGTTAACTTTTTATATGTCTTTGCCAGTGATAAAACACTAAACATATGAAGCTATTCCTCATCTTATCGCGGCATCATGCATGATTCGTCGCGCCTAATTATGCCACATCAAAAAACGCCAACAGTGCAGCATCCCCCTTACACTCGCTATCACCCCATTTGTTGAGAAGCCAGACATCGTATCTTCATCATCTCACCCAGGGATTTCCATCCCGTCACAAAGGTAGTAACTTCATGCCACGCCATTCACAGCCCCGCCCGCAACGGGACCGTTCGCTGCGCCCTCTGCCTCGTAGTCCTCCTCATATTCGGTGTCCAGATCCTCCCTCTCATCCTCCACAAATCCACTATCAACCTTCAAATGCCTCAGTCGCCTCCTCATGTCATCTCGTTGTCCATTCTGCCACCTTATCAGTGCTGCAGGCGCGTGCACCTTGAATCCGTAGATCCTAGGACTGTAGCGTTCGTAGCTCTTGGCGGGCATCAGCGCTGGGTACACCTGGAACAGGATGTTGTGGAAGCTTGTCCCGAAGTACGCGCCGTCGATGGCGGCGTGGCGTGATGATTTCGGGTTGTATATGTCTTCGCACTTGGAGCAGTAGAGCTTCACGGCCTTGATGTTGGGGTTGTCCGACTGGCCCATGGGGAGGAGCGGTTGCGATTTGCACATAACGCGAGGGCATTTGCCAAAATCGTTCTTCTTGTACTTGTCCAGCTGGTGTAGTATTAGTCAATACATCCTTATACATAATTCGAGGAGGGGATCCGTACCATTTTTGCCAGCCCTCGAGTCGTTACAATGTATCTTGCGTGCACGAGGCCGTAGAGGTGCCTAGCGGATTTCTCAATCGTCTCCCTCATATCATCGTCGCAATCCAGATCGAAGACATCGGTAACCAAGTCGAGTGCATACTGATAGTATTGCACCTCTGTATTGAGCCCCGTTAAGTTGAACCGGTCCGTCAGATACTCCTCGTCGATCTCGCAGAAATACTCGTTGCCCCGCGATGAGATGAACTGTAGAGCGAAGAAGTCAGCCATTATTTCTTGCATTTGACAACAAAACTAAGATGTGAACCCTGTCGCTCCAGATGTAGAAATTCCAGTCAGTTACCGGCGGCTGTACACGGGACGACGAGTGTTCAGACGATGATAGGAAATACTTGGGGCGGGGTCGTGGGTATTTGTTGGCGGCACTATTGCGCCCAGCAATGGTGTCTCGGGATCCAAGGTGGTCTAAAGAGGACACATCTGGTAGACACCAATCGAACAAGGCTATACTTTGAAGTCTTCTTTTATGCCTATAGCGCGCACGCCGAACGAGGCGCAAGATCTTCAAAGGTATGGAAAGGCAGCCTTCCTTGATCCATCGGCGTGAGACAATAGTCCAGCTTTTGTAAGCCTCCTATGGCGCCTTCCCATCATCCAATAGGCAGCATGGTTCCTGCCAGTGCGTTCGTTCAAAGCAGAGGTTATAAACAGGAGGAAGCATTCGCGATAGACCTACCCAGTCTCTCCAGTAACTGGTGTAATCGCTATCGGTCTCGCTATTGAAGTCGTCCATTTCGTAGACCTGTTGGACAGGCAGCTGCTGCCGCTTCCTGCACTCCGCCTGTGTTGCGAAAGAGCAGAGGTGTTGACACGGAAGGCTGCGTTGCGTAAATCCCGCTGTGGTTGAGGAAGCAACGTGCTTGTGCGTGGTGGGGGAAAGCGGGCGCCGCTTGTGATAATCTGATCTGATGTCAACACCCCTGTCGCGATTAAACCCAAAGCGCGCTACAGCCAATTACGACAATTTCTTCTGGGGCGACATCACTCTACGAACCACATTTATTAAATGTTTTACAACGGAAGAAAGTTCTATATCTATTGTGATTTTGGTAAGGTCGTTATTTTATAAATATTCACTAACGTCTCGACCATATTATACTGCCAATACATAGTCTAGCTCTATATACGAAAACTATGGAAATGAGAAGTAGTCTTGCCTGCTCGGGTCTTGGCGTAACCCTCCATCACTACTATTTGAGAGTTGTCCTGGACTTGGAGTACCACTGCTAGATTGCTCCGAACCATCATATATCCCTAAACCAGTTGGCAAACTATGCCTACCCGACCGCCGTGGCGGTCGCAGGCTCGTACTTTTTAAAAGGGAGCCCATGCGTTCAACTTCCCCTATGGGGCTCCGCATATCGACCAGCTCGAGCGCTTCTTTTAAAGTCGCTCCGCTTTCATCCAATGCTGTTAGGAAGCGTGCCAGCTCTTTGCACAACTCCCAGTCACCTTCGTCTTTGGCTCTACCCAGCAGTCGAACAAGCTGCTCCGAGCTTGATGACAGCTCCTCGAAGGTATGTAGGACCAACAAATACCCTCCTGCCGTCTTTAATGAACCTTGCTGCAAAGATTCCTCGAAAAGGGTTGCAGGAGGCGGTAGGTATGAAAACAGTGTTCGCCAGGATCGTACTTCCGTCTTCCTCGTGCACTGCACAATAATATCTAAATATTGCGGGAATGAGGATAGGAATGAAACCACACCAGGAAGCAGCGCTTGATCAGGGCGGGGTGGATTATCGACCTCATCATCCAGTACATCATGCAATAAAACTTCCAAGGCGTGAGGGAAGTATTCCAGATGTCGATACTGATGGGCGAGGTGAAGCGCCGCCGTCGAATCATATCGAGACAAGTGAAATTTGAGCACTGGAGGTATGAATAAATGTGTCTAGTAAACGGTTAGTAGTTACGACTAGGCCGGCAGGGGATATATCATACCCTTATTGCGAAACGGAAAAATGCGAAGTTTATGTCTCTCCGTTGCACCAGCTCAGGCTCGACTCCTATTAATATCCCCTTATTTAATGAGATAGATAAGGGGTAAAAATCCGTAGAAAAGTGAACAGTTGATGGGAGTTCTCGCGCCAAATCAGAAGGCGCTGACCGTAATACGTCTTGGACATCAGGCCATGCCTTAATTTCTTGCCCATCAAACATCCATAGAGAATCCTTCAGGCCTTGAGGTTCGAAACCGTTCATAGATATACCTGTATGTGGAGACCCTGACATTGCCACACTCTGGGGTTTCTCTTCGGGCGAATCTCTCGTGAGAGCAAAGTACTCGATATTATGAGCAATAACTCGCATATCATATTTTAACTGTCGCTCTTCGTTAAATGATGGTTGTAGAAGTACCAGCTTCCCATCCACTAGAAACACCACAGTAGCAGTCGCCACATCCTGAGCTGGGTCGCCCTCGTTCATCTGTTTGTCAGGCAGGATCCAACTGAGTCCCCTGACCCGAGCTGGCGATCTGACTATTCCATGGAAAGCGATCTGCCCAACCTGAACAAGTTTGATTGCGCCATCAATGGGTGTGAAAATGTAGTGGTAGAGTAAGTTGTCATATGTGTAGACAAGCAATGAATCCTCCCCGGAAAGAGACAGGAGAACAATTGGCGCTGGTAGGCGGATTGCGTGTCTCACAGACGAATATCCAAGAGGTGCCTCTCGAGGGTATAATCTAACCTCGTAAGAATCGCCGGCCTCAACCGCCGCAACGAGGATATGCTGGTACCAGCACATACCTCCACGTACCACAAAACTATTTTCCTCGTTCCCGTCATCAAATGTTTTCCATCGGCTACTGGATATGCTATAGTGCGCGAGACCTCGTCGACCAGCGACTGCCACATATCTTCCGTCCAGAGATATCACCGAACATCTGATAGGCCATTGATCAGTAAGATAGTTGGTAGGGATCTGAGCGTGATGCCATAGGGATGACTCTGCAGATATCGTGCTAAGATCAGGCAAATCGTAACCTCGATACACCATTATCGAGTCCCTAGTTTGAAGCATTGTTCGAGATATGTTTGATGCGGTAAAACATCCAGTAATCGAGCTGCGTGACATCTCTAAGATCCAAAGTCTATCGTCGTTCGGCCCAGCGAGAAGAATTTCAGAACCGCCTGGGAGCCACGTCCCTCTGCTTACTCCATAGAGCCATCCCTCATCGCCATTTCCAGCAGCACCGCGGTTGGCAGCGAAACTTGTGCCTTGTGGTTTGCCGAACACGCTCCACGATGCCCAGCCTTCTTCAAAGCCAGCGAAGAGGCAATATCCATCAGGGGAGTATGCCAAGAAAGTTATCTTCCCTGAAGTAGCGCTTGACACTGAGGTTTTTTGGGTGTGAGATAGTGGTATATTTCCAGCGTAATCTTTTGCTGCGTAGACATCAATGCTGCAGTCCGCACGCGCAACAGCAATCAAAGAAAATCGGGCATTTATAGCCACCTTCGTGGCATGAGTTGTTTCGCTCTTTGGATCGTGGAAGCAATATCCCTTGAAGAGCTTGCTTGTGCTGGTGGACTTTTTTGGCGGATTGCCTGTGTCTTGTGGTTCTGTTTTAACGGAGTCCCTCGATTCGACTAGTCGTTGCACAGCGAACGCTTTCCCATCACTGGTTATCCATGCCGATATATTCATCGGGCGATCATAAATCATGTCCAAAACGGTCACTTTTTTAGGCAGCCATGCCATCTTACTCAGAAGCTCGGTACTGGTTTGGTTACCAGTGCTATCCGGGGCCCATCTAATACACTGCACTGCAGGCGGTTTGGTTGTTGCAACTACCAGTTCTTCGTCTAGCGCCAGAGCCCTCTCAATGCCCGCATCAACCTTGATCACCATTCGAAATCTAACGCTGACTTCACGCACTCCACCGCCCTCGCCAGGGCCCCATAGTATCCTATCGCTTTCGTTTCTAGCGCCAGTAAAGTTGCTTTGTCTTCTGGTATGAACACTGGAATTTTCGGGGAAATGCGGCCTATAGGCGCGAACATCTGGGTCGGTCGCCAATGAATAGGTGATAAGGTAGCCGAGGGTGGTTTGAACGACGAATATGGCTGAGTCGGGGCGAATAAGGAGAGAGACATTCGGCCCATAAGTTTCGAGGGAACCGGGCGAACGTATAACAACCGCCAGTATTGCTGTTGGCTATCTAGAATTAGCGGATGGCCATTTCAATGGATTATGCACATAAGAAGTTAAATACCTTTGTTTGCCATATCGTCATTGAAGTTGCTGTGATAACCGCAAACAAGTGCCCGGTTCGTGACATTTTAAGTCCCAATATGGGCTGCCGCCCTGCATCTCGAATTGAGTCATTGTGTCCGTTTTCCAAATCGTTAAGAGGCGTGGCTGATGGCCGGCGTTGAGCATCGAGTTCCACGGGTTGAATAGCGGGGGTGCGAGGAGTGGTAGGAGTCAAATGCCCAGAGAGCAACTCCTCGTCTTCTTGGGCATGTTCTGAAGTTGTGCTCGAGACATTGAGATATGAGCTGCTCTGAGGAGCATTGAGAGGCTCTACATCATCATTGGAGTGATGGATGCGGCCTTTTGAGGTGGAGCTATTGGAAGCGGCGTATATCCGGGGAGCTCCAACGGGCCAGTACATGGCTCTGTGATGGCGCGCGAGGCCTCATTCGAATCGACGCATGCCTTGTAGGCAATATTTCTGCTTCGAGAGCACAAGACAAGAATTGGGGCCCTTAATTGTCAATCCACAGCTTATAGCCATAAATCGAAAAAGGTGATCGATCAGAAACAGGAACGGCGCCGAGATTTGGCTAGCTCACACGTACTCGTATGCAATGACCTTGAGGTACCCCAGCGCCCCATGGCCCGTGCGTCGATATTGAAGATCTAAGATAGAGATAGAGCCAGGCCGATCACTTGGACTCTATTTTGTCTACATTTTGTACACGATTGTTTACTTGTTCAATTCTTCGAGCTTGTGCCAGATATTTATTATCAAGAGGACAGACATATAGCCCAAGGTTCCATTCCAGATCTTTGTATGTGGTCTCCAAGCCCTCAAAACGCGTGACATCAGAAGCTTACAGAACTTACAGTATCAGGACAACGACCCACTGAGGCAATCGTGCTGCTAGCTGTGGGAGGCATCTTGCTGATTCACCTCGGCCCATATTCTGGCCCTTGCTTGGACCGACTTCCAGTGTTTCCTTACGGTAGAAAGGGGCAATGGCGCCCATGAGGCCAAGGCCCAGCCTCTCCAAGGAACGATTCCCTGTGGTTTTCAGCAACCTAAAAACCCAACCTTACCACGATCCCTCTTCACGTGGTGTTGGATCCCACGCGTAAGCTACTCCATATACCCATAAGAAGTTATATCTCCTGGTAAAAAGAATACCATTACCCCACTTGTTACATGGCATGTGGGTCACATTCCATGTAACAGTGATGGGTGTCTACACCGTTGTTCAAAACTAAGAGCTGTCGATTGTCTCTTTGTCTTTCTCTTTTACAGGCATATCCTATCTCTGCATAGTATTGCCGGTTGGATAAAAGTTCCGAACGTTTCTTCTATTTCCAAATGACTTCCTCGCTGCCGAGCAAGACCAAGTGGTACGCTCGGCTCTATCTCATGCCGACTACTTCTAGAACCAGGGGATTGTTGTTTTATCAAGTCCATAAGAAGCTGAATTATTGTATAGGATACGATGTTTAGACTGGAACCCCCTAGGAACGCTCATTGCATCTGGTTCTGCGGATCGCACCCTTAGAGTTTGGAATCCGGACAGGCCAAATGTGCGTTATTCAACCGAGCTGAAAGGCCACGAAGCCAGCATTGAGAAAGTAGCCTTCAATCCAGTCAAAGATGCCGAATTATGTAGTTTAAGCGCAGATGGAGTTTTGAAGCTGTGGGACGTGCGAACGAAAACCTGTATCAATGAGGTCAAAGGGCTGGGATCGGCTGTTTCGCTGGCGTGGCATCCGGATGGTGAAGGGATCATTGTAGGGAACAAGGTATGCTGAGGAACTATGGACTGCATGCTCACATCTAACACCCTGTGCAGACGGACGATATCTTCCTCATAGACCCTACACAGTTAAAGATAGTGGCTCAGCATGCACAAGACGTGCAGACAAACGAGATCACTTTCTGCTGGAGTGGAAAGCGGATATTCGTTTCAACAGGAGAGGGCCGTGTTAAGATATTGAGCTACCCCGACCTGCAACCCGTCTTTCAGTGCGGGCGGGAAGATAAGCCGCTCACATTGAACGGCCACACATCGTCATGCCTATCGTTGGCATTACAACCAACAGCTCGCTATCTGGCGAGCGGAGGGTCAGATTCAATTATATCCCTCTGGGACACACGAGACTGGCTCTGCCAGAAGACACTGATTGGCATGACCGGCCCAGTCCGGAACATCAGCTTTTCATGGGACGGAATGTATGTTGTTGGGGGTAGCGACGAAGGAAACGGCTTGGAAATAGCTCACGTGGAGACGGGGGAATACGTTTACAGCGTAAAATCGCAGGCACCTAGCCCGGTGGTGGCATGGCATCCGACTAAATATCAACTGGCATATACGGATTTTGGAGGCTTGAAGATCATTGGCATCGATTCTGATAGAAAGCATGGCAGCTGAAATTGGAGATTTGGGACAACTGTTGATAGTAAGATACCTTAATTTAACGAGCGGGGGTTGTGTGGAAACACCTGCTGTCAACTACGGCAACAGTGAGTTTCATCCAGTTCCAGGATGCCATCACAAAGCTTCAGACATCGAGATATTGTTATCTCTGGTTGAAGTGGATGATGCGGTGCGGCCGCGTCCGACTTTGACGGACCTTATGGACTTTACAACTTTCATCCATTTCATTGTATTGGGCGTATGGATGAAATAGCTTTCCTCTGTTATCGATTATTTCTCAGATAATGGTAGAATATGTATATAAAGGTCCAATATTTGCCCAATGTACTTCTATTTTTATCAACGTGAGCAATTATATCTAGCGGACATTGAGAAAGTATTGGCTGAGGTCACAATTGTTGGCGGGAGGTATGAAGCATGAGGATTGGCACTGGTTCCATTTTGACCGTGGTAATATATTTTCCATATGGTACTATTTAGACTATTGTAGTTTAATATCGTATTCACGAAACTTCGGCGTTTTAAGTAATCGTGGGTCTTGAACAAAGTCCGAAAAATAGAAAAATCGCAGCTATATCGCCAGTCAGCATGCATGCCACGAGGTATATCATGGCTAATAACGGAGTGCGAATTTGCATCAGAAAAAGTGTAAAATGTGATAATCTGTCGCCTTGGGATCCCCGAAAGAATCGTACGAATTGCAGAACTCTTGGAAGAATATTCATCATGTGCAGGACAAAGAGGATAGAGTAGAAGTAGTATACCTTTTGATAGTCAATGTTCCCCAGCCACATACGGCATTAAAATCCGCTACTTACCATCCCCATACCATTCCAACAACAAGGTGGAATCGGAGAATCGGAATGATGTTTATTTTTTGAGGCTCGAGCAAAATCGACTTTTTGAAGGGAGCTTCGGCCGACCCACCGACGCTATTCCCCAACCGGTACCCCTGTATCGCGATGCATCCTCGCGATTTCTACTATCAGATGAGAGACCGAGCATCAAACGCCAACTTCGCCAGCGACAACCCAACACTGCAAGCCACCACTCAATCAACTCCAACGATTTACCCAGTATCAGCAGTGAGCCTTTAAAATGGGTTCACGGAGCCCCTCTCCGGCGAGCTCGCCACTCTCGAACGCTGACTCGGAGTCGTACGAAGCTGAATACTACCAACGACACATTGCAGGTTCGCATCCTTCCAAACGACAGCGCCTTGATGAGGGCTCATTAAGAGCCACCTCAGCCTCACACGACCCTGAATTTGACACCCTATCTTCAATATCCTCCGACACTTCCGGCGACGTACCACAGTCCCCAAGCACACTTGCGAAAGTGGACGACGAAGATGCGCAGCATGAACAGGTCACCACGTGCGCGTGGGAAGGCTGTGACGGTGGCGACTTTGGTGATATGGACAAGCTGGTGACGCACATACACAACGTCCATACTGAGAATAAAGGGAAGAAGAATACGTGCGAATGGGCGCACTGTCCAAGGAAGAGCCATGCGCATGCCAGTGCATACGCGTTAAGGGCACACATGAGAAGTCACACAAGAGAGAAGCCCTTTTTCTGCGCGCTACCTGGTAAGCTAACTCCAACACGATTTTGCCGATATCTAAACTAATAAGCATATAGAATGCGACAGGTCCTTCACCCGGTCAGACGCCCTTGCAAAACACATGCGCATAGTCCACGAAACCGAAGCGCTACGCCCATCAGACCCAACTCCGAGGTCCATACTCCCGAAATCAATGCAGCCGCAGGCGTCGAAGGGCAGTAATCGTCTCAAGATCATCCTCAAAAACTCGGGCTCCCGAGGTAGTGAAGGGGGTCAGTCCCCAGCCCCCAGACGCGGTCACGATGGTCTCACGCCGTTGACTGCAGATGATGGGTTTACACTGGACGAGCTGGCACTGGGAACGAAAGAGCTGTGGAGGTTACTGAGACGACAAGCACACTGGGCAGATGAGGAGGCGGAGTCTCTGAAGCAAGAAATCGAGACGATGAACGAAATACGAGACAAGGAATGGCTGGAGAAGGAGATCCTGTTGGACCAGGTCATCAATAATGAAATGGATTGGTTTGAGAGGCGGAAGCATGTACTTGCGACGCTTCCAACGGTCGAGGAATTGAGGTCACAGACAATGGCGAAGATGGAGAGGGCAGGCAGTGGCAGCGGCAGCGGCAGTGGTAGTAGGGGTGGACAAGAAGAGAGAGAGGCAGAGCAGAAGGTCGATCAACGGGAGGCGGCGGCTGCCTTGGCCAGTCTGGCCCAACAGTCCTAGAAGCAGCTACCCTTTCGATGAAAGCTCACTTGGCTTCCTTCTCGGTGTTGTTGTATCGTTGGATTTGCACAAAGGAAACTCCTTTGGTGTGGTATGCACGGGGCGAATATCGGCGTTTTGAACGGGTGTATGATTATGATATTAGGATGGGAACTGGTAATGGCAGGTGGATTCGAAGGAACAAAATCATTTCAGATGGGCTGGACTTGCTTGGGTTACAATCCATCTTCGAGTAGCCATTAGCATATAGCAACATGCAAATTCTATACATCTACCATATTCCACCCTTATAACACGCTGTTATCTCACTTTCGCCGTTCCAGGGAAGGATTGTCAGCGTTCTGGGAGATACGAGAAAGGAGTCATCGACACATACTCTAGGCAGTGTAGTCTGGCTGAAAATCGGTGTATTCCACGGCCCGGCAGATTCACTGGGGTTGGTTGGTGGATATATTACCCCCACGCCGCACCAAGAAGACATTGGGGGCGCGGCGTTGGCTCTCCGCTGCTGGTAGTAACACTGCGGGGCAATGGCGGGGGTAAAGGGCGACAGTCGACTACGGCCCCAAATGTGCCGATATCGCGATTCCATGGCGGGGAGAAACGATGCAGAGTTACATCGAAATGGTGAATATTGAGCAGGTAGAAAGTAATGATTGGAAATATCGGAGCCTGAATTGGCGTAATTGAGGTGCCAGGTGAGAGGATTTGGAGGCCATTGCGCGTTGTACCAATAATTATTATATATATGCATGGAGCGCGGGGTAAATGGCACACGAGTTTGGGCAAAACAAAGCACATTGGATGTCGAAACAGGTAGAAAGAGTCCCAACGCTAAGAGTAGCAGTGGGGTATTCATTCTTCTTACGTTCCTGGGGGTAATATCTAGTAGCAGTAAGATAGAATATGTGGATGCCGTTTTCTGTGGCCCTGTATTCTTCCAACAACCATTCCTCAGCCTCGCTCGCACTTCAGACCAGGGAGTGTACTTTATCCATATAACATCACCCCTTTGACACCACTGCCTCCCTGCTGCTTCTTGAACTACATATAATACTTCACTTTCAAAGACTCAACCATGTCCAAGCCCAAGGTTCTCCTCCTGGGAGAGATTGACCAGTATGTTTCCCATATTCCCCCTCATGTCCGTCTACGGTTACTGACCCCTCGCTTTCCCAGTGCTCACAAAGACTGGTCTGATCTCGCCTCGATTGCTGATGTTCTCACACCTACCTCTACCAATAGGGCAGACTTCATCAAGGAGTCCCAGGGCGGTGCATTTGACGGCGTCATCGCTGCATACAGAACCTTCCAATCGGTCTCCATAACCGGACTCATTGACGACGAGCTCGTCAGCTCGCTGCCCAAGAGCTTGAAGTACCTCTCTCACAATGGTACGCTATGTTTCTTTATATCTTATATACCCAAAGCTCCATTGTCAACCGCAGTGGGCAGAGAATGGCCTGAAAGCTATGGCAAGGGCAGACAGAGGGCTACAGGCTAACCAAGCACAGGAGCCGGATACGATCAAATCGACGTGAGCGCCTGCACAAAACACGATATCCGTGTCTCAAACACACCTTCTGCCGTCGACGATGCCACCGCCGACGCAAACATGTTCCTGATCCTCGGCGCGCTCCGCAACTTCAACACCAGCATGGTCGCCCTGCGCGCCGGAAACTGGCGCGGTGTCCCCAACCCATCCCTGGGTCACGACCCCCAGGGTAAGGTCCTCGGTATTCTTGGTATGGGCGGTATCGGTCGAAACCTCAAGATCAAGGCCGAGGCGTTTGGAATGACCGTGCAATACCACAACCGCACACAGTTGAGCGAGGAACTGTCGGGAGGAGCAAAGTATGTCAGTTTCGAAGAGCTGTTGGCAACGAGTGATGTGCTGAGCTTGAACTTGCCGTTGAATGTGAGTAATTTATATTGGTTTCTAAGGGGCTGGAATTGACGAAGACAGAAAAACACACGCCACATCATCTCAACACCGCAATTTGCGCTTATGAAGGATGGGGTCGTCATCGTCAACACGGCACGCGGTGCGGTGATAGACGAGGCGGCGCTGGTCGAGGCACTGAACTCCGGCAAGGTGGGATCGGCAGGCTTGGACGTGTACGAGGAGGAGCCCAAGATCCATCCCGGGCTCGTGGCTTGCGAGCGTGCGATCCTGCTTCCCCATATGGGGACATGGACAGTGGAGACGCAGACGAAGATGGAGAGGTGGACGATTGAGAATGTGAAGATGGCTGTTCAGGAAGGAACGCTGAAGAGCCCGGTGTGGGAGCAGAAGGGTATGTGATGGAGTGTGTGGTACCATACTGCTTCAACTCCTGGAAATATAGTTGCCAAAAGGGCATGTAGAGACTCAGGTGTTGGATTAGATAGAAGGTTGGACCTCCCCGCGACATAGAATCCAAGGAGAGACCTGACCTACGAGATATCAAGAGCCACGGAGAATATGGGACTATATATTCATATACGCAAGGACAATATATAAATTCATGATAGCGATCATTGTTGCCTGCCTTGCATAATGCATGCTGATGTGCCGCGAAACATGCTAAATAGTAACATCCAAGAGTATCACAGACCAAGCATCTCCAAATGTAAATCTGTTTTGACTTGAGCTCGAAGTAGAATCCCAATAATAGATTAGCTACTTCGCTATGAGTGGTATCACTGCGAGCAATCCCCTGCCCGTAAACCTCATCGCCATTGCCACGCGCCTTGAACTCCGTACACCAGCTATGTCTCATCAGCAGAAGCTCTGCACAGCCTCGCTTCCCAATCAATTTGAGCTCCATCATCTCTTTCCCAATGGGTCAGGAAACTCCTCTGCTAACAGTTAGAATGGCTACAAGAATTCACGTTCAAGGGGGAGAAGAACGTACTCATATTCCAATCCTGGTGTACCAATACTGACTCGCATCTTGCGACCTCCTCTCGATACTTTGCGCTCTTCCAGCAGCTTCCCGGCGCTCCAAAGGGGTCCTTTGGTTTTCCATCCTTGCCGTTATTCTTTCCACCACTGGGTCCTGTCGCAGCATTTGAAGTAGCGCTGCCCTCGCCATGAGACGTTGATTCTATGAATGAGCGGACAGTATTTCGGTCTGGCGTATCAGCTGGTGAGTCAAGCATAGCTGTATCATTACTGTGTCTGTCCGTTCGCAGGGGAGACGAAGTCGGGGGCGGGGAATTGGAGTCTAGTGGGGTTAACTTATGAACAAACAGCTGGAAAATGATATATAAATTGCGGAAATCTAATCGTAATAACTTACCTGCCATTGTGCAACGCTGCAACGACGTGGCTACGTGTCCGGCTTTTAGTTCAATGGATTTAAGTCTGTTGTTATATAAAGTACCTGAGCTTGTGCGAGCAACAACCTGGAAGGCTTCCAGATCGCTGGATGTGGACTGGACGCGGCCGCATCATGGCCGGGCCGCTAACCCCCACATTTTGGTACCAGCCCAACCGAGACATAAAGTTCGTTTCATGGCTTAGTTCTCCGACTCAATATACACCACATCTTTGCTCTTATTGCTATATACAAACACATATATCTGTATATTAATAGCTTGACTCTTGGAATGGCTAAAAATGCCTCTTCAGTACCCGACGCGTGGGACGACGACTGGGAGGCCCAGGCCGATAAAGAAGAAGGAGGGGTCAAGTTGGAACAACCTGAGGAGGTAAAACTGAGCAAGGCCGAGAGAATGGCTAAGCACGCCGAGGAAAACAAGAAGATGTGGCAGACTGCGTAAGTCTCTCTCGAATTGCATTGCTCCTCGTCCGACCCTAACAGCATGAGCAGGGAAACCCCCGAAACTTTCCACTTCCTCGCGGCAAAAGACACTGTCCCTTTAAAGTCGGAATTTAAACCTACCCTCAAAGTACTCAGCCGGAAACCAGCCTCGCAAGATGCCGGAGACGGCGACGACGACGAGCAACCAGGCAAGAAACAACTCTCACCTGAAGAGATGCGCGCCAAGACGCAGAGGGAGCGTGAGGAGAAACAGCGGAAATACGAGGAGGTGCGCGCGAGGCTATTCGGAACAGACACAAAGTCTGGCAGCTCAAGCCCCGGGAACGTCACCCCCCCAAGCCAAGGGGACGATGGGAGAGGGAGTGGGAGAGGAAAGGGAAGGAATCGAGGCAATGGTGGGGGAGGTGGCAGGGCTCAGCAGGATATTCGCCGCCCTGACAGTAGCCATAGCGGACCTAGGGAGCTCTTTGACCCCAACTATACGGCCAAGCCTGGGGGCGCCTCAATCGCACGCCGCGGCAACGAAGCGTCCTCTGGGCGCTCTACACCCAACTCTACCCGAGTTGATCGTGAAGACTCGCAGATATTACGCACACCAAGGGGTCCGGACGCAGGACGAGGGGGCTTTGGTTTTGCTAACAGGGGAGGTAAATCTGGTTGATGGATTCGTCTCTGCGCTAGGTCTAAATCTATCTACCAGAGTACTGCGGCGCCGGCTACCAGCCTCCACCGATCTTACCTGCGAGCTGGACAACACGCTCCGTGTCGGTTGTCTTATCCTTACCTACATCGCTGATGACAGCGATGTAGGATGTATACGCCAGCTTATCAAGGGGTATAGCTGTTACGTCCGCCCAGTGGGACAGGGTATTCTTGATGCGGGACGGAGATATACCATAAATGGTATCGGACGGCTCATCCACCTCCATTTCCCCATTTCCGCTCGATTCCACTGCCCCCGTCTCAGAACCAGAGAAATACGCTTCATCCACCGCAGCAAGCCAATCTTTCTGCTCCTGTGGCCCCGCCTTGGTTTCTCTACCTAGTCGCTCGGCAACAATTGGGTCGTCGACTTTAATCTGGCCTCCGCCATTTGTGCAGCCGCCGGGACAGGCCATAACCTCGACGTAGCTGAGCTCCACAGAGCTACCAGCTTTCCCCACGGGTTTCCTGGCAGCGCCAACTGGGCGCCCACCTGGCATCCGAGATGGCCGCACTGGCTTCAATTTCCGCACTAAATTCTGGATATTACGGAAGCCATAGTATCTGGCGGTCTTGAATAATATCTCGCCGCTGGAAGAGATGACGTTATAGTCTATCACATCGGCATTGCGACCTCGGTTGGTTTGAATAGTGCTTCCTGGATGTTGAGATGCGAAGTATTGGAGAATATAATAGAGGTTGCCGCCCGATGTGCCCGCCGCGCGGTCTCCGTTGCTTTGAGTAGATGAACGTGGTGGGAAGAGGAAGTTGTGCAGGGCTGGATCTGGGAATGATAGCGAATGTGAGAGTTGCGAGCGAGGCAACGCCGCGAAATCGATGCCTCGTGATTCGGCGAGCATTATTAGTTCCTTACTTGTGATAACGCAGTCAACATCCCTGACCCCTGTTGTCTCAGGTGATGCTTCGCCGTCCCAATGAATGTCTGTTAGCTCCTGGCGACTCGCTTCTAACTTCTTATCGAAGCATGGCATGACTGCTACATGCCATATCCTATCTGGCGAGATCTTTAACTTCTTACTCAGGGTCGTCTTGAGAAGCGTTCCCATGAGTGCCTGTGGAGACTTTAAGCGCGATAAGTGCGGCAGAACATGAGGATGAGTCTTTTCCGCGTAGCAGATCCAGCCTGGACACGAGCTGGTGAGGATTGGCTTGACTGGTCCTTCTTTGCCACCTTGCATCGACGTCGCCACTTCCTCAGCTCCTAAAACCAAACATGCCTCTCTCGCAACATTTGTGTCTACCACCCACTGGAACCCGTTCTTGTGCGCGCCTCCTATGCGTAGTCCCTGAGGCCCGCTCAGAAGCTGCTCAATCATGTATCCAGCCTCGGGCTCCGATATGCCAAAGGCAGCGGCTATACTGGCCCGGCTTTGCGGGGATACGCTCGCAATATATATCCTCCCGTCGTTGCTACCTTCCCCGCTTTGTATACTGCCATCTTGTGCCAGCTGCAGTGCTGGTGCCCCATCTAGTGCATTCAGCACTTCTGCATGGCTTTGTAAACTCACAAGCACCGCTTCAGCAGACGTAACGCAGCCGGAGCACGCGAGACAATCCGTGAGGCTGATCTCCGCCGGTGGCAAATCGGAAGGGAGGGGTTCCTCATTCGAGAATTTGAGTTCGTAGGGGTTTTCTTCCGCTGCGGGGGGCGGGAGTGTTTCAATCGGCTTTATGCAGGCGACACCTGGGGAGATGAAGTCGTTGAGGTCGTCCGCGGAGAGGATGGCGGACATGGTCCAGATGGAGGGGCACTTTGCGTGCGGTTCCTGGACTTTTGTGTGGTTGTTTTGAAGCAGTCGACTTCTACAGCTGAAAAACTAGCTATAAATGGCGAGAGGATAGTAAAATCATTAGGGTGGTTCAATACGAAAAGTAATAGATTTGTAGTCATAAATATGTGATTAATAATAGAGAATTATTGTAAATTAGGATAAGATAATTCGATAAGGTCCCGAGTCCGGAGAAGCGCGGTTTGGTGGCGATGGTGGGGTTCTGGCCAGGACAGGGATGGTGGGCTCACGCTTTTCCTTTGGGGTCCAATATGACGCACGTACTCGGATAACCACTATCGGCCTCAGTGTTCACCAAGGTAGCTGTTTTGATGTTTTGAACCTTTGGACATGTCTATGAAAGCTTGCTGTAAATCCGGTTGATGATTTATAACTTGAATTGATATCCATCGATCTCCATTGTCATTTCAGCTTCTAATCCTGTTTCAATACCATTCAATTGCGTTCGCGCAAACCTCCCACATTTGAATCATGAATGCAAGTTGCCCACAGCTTTGTTTTTCAGGCGCATCCTAACATCTTCAGTCATTCAACTTGTTCTGCTATGCCACGGCAGGATGGCTAGTTATACAGGCGACACCATTGATCATATTTCCTCGCATCATAGTTGCGCTCCTCTCCAACGACATCCACCAGCCCAACTCTCTTGAGACTTACTTTGCCCGTTTCCTTGGTCTCACTCTTATACCTTTTGCCATCCTGTTTCTCTTCCTAAGCGGTGCTTTCCCGCTTGATGGCTCAAGCTCTCTTTGTAAGTTCCTTCACGATAGCCTCCTTTGTTTTGTCTTGGATAAATCTTAACAATGCGACAGCTGAACCCGAAGACGCTCAAACGACGCCATACACTACTCCCACTCTTCTCCTGGCAGGTCTATACCATACTTCGATCAGCTTCTATACCTACGCACGCTACGCCCAGCGATCCACGTCGCAGTTCTCGTACCTGCTAGCTGCCACAGTATCCGGAATCTTGGCTGCTCTGGGGCTGTGGTCCGCGATGTTTGGAAACGGTGGGCATATTAGCAAGAGGACCGGTGCAGACAAGAGGACGAGCGGGTGGCCATTCAAGAACACTGTCGAGACGAAGAGGAGGAAGGGGAAGGGGAGGCAGGAGGATGGCATCGAGCTCAAGGATTTGTGATAGATCATATCTGAGGGTTAAATGCTGGGTATGAGGACATGCAATGGCTAGCAATGGAGCTTTTTGGGCGACCACTGGCCCTTTGTTTGAGAAGCCTTTGAATCCTCGTGGCTATCTCGTGGATTTGGTAAGACGTAGCTGGGCGAAATAGCGCTGCCGTTGAGACATGTCTTGGAGGAGTGGCTGGCGATTGCTTCGGCCGTCGGAGACACTGCGGAGGGCTACACTATGGAATCCAGCCTAGCTGCTTCAAATACGAGCAACGAAAGTCGTATGTGGCATTCATATTCGTGTAATATTACATACTTTTTGGATCACTCTCCTATGATTTCATTTCCATGAGTCCGTACTCCACTATGCAGCGCAGTTTAACGCCCTTGAAAACCAAGCCAAAACATCAGAACACCGCCATCGGGTGAATATAGACAGAACTAATCAGACCACACGTTTAACCTGTTCAATTGAGTTAGCCACGTGTCCATGAACTATTTTATGTTTGCCTACCTCGAAGAATCGCTTCAGCCACCAGACCTGGAAGACACCATTCGCAATGAGGACACCCATCTGGAAGGTGCTCCACCATTTGACACGGCCGTTGGTGCTCTCAGCTGTGTTGCGATGGATGCGCTCTCGGAGGACAATGTAGGATTGTTCGTCTTTAACCTGCGCGAGAAGATCGGATAGCGCACGAACTTTGAGAAGTAGTTAGCAACAGTTTTTGCAGTTAACATGCGATATTATTACCTTCAATCTCTAGAGGATCAGTCGTCACTTCCCCCTCTGGCACGTAGACAATCCCGTGCACGTTGAATGAGACCTCCTTGCTGTTCGCTGACCAGTTATCATTGCTGAAGCAGTACACATATTTGCCATCGTGCTTTGCAACAAATGAGTGGTCTCCTGTTGACACACTCCGCTCATTTGCCTCGAGTCCGCCGGCAGGGTTGGTGATCTGGTATACTTGTCAACAACGTACTTCCCAATGCACAACACGTCGAGAGCTTCTCACCCAGAAATCAATGTCTAAATTCCCAGCCTGTTTAAATTCCCTGTCGCCGACCTGGAAGGTAACAGACATTTTGTCATCTTTGCGGAGCTGTTCGTGGAAGCATTCGCGTCCATGCCCCGCGAGCTGGATGTTGTGAGCTGTCGCGGCGGTAAACAGGGTACCAATTGCCAGCAGGCAGGTCGAGGAGAAACGCATGATGTCGATGTGGCAATTGAGCAATCGTAGCTCGTTCTATTCGTATGCCGTAAACCTGCTACCTGATCCTCGTCGATATGGGCGTTCCTGATCTTGGTTGCCTCTCAAAATGATGACAGCAGACCTAGGGGCACCTTTAGACTTTGGAAGCGCTAAAAGTGGCTTAGCGCGGCTACAGACCGCGAGAAATCCCACGAAGACGACCTGTCCACTCTCGCCTCACCTTATCATCTACTCGGTAGATACTCCATCATCCAACTCTCCACCACTTCAACGACCTCGTCCTCATTAACTCACTGCGTTGTAAGTAGAAGTCTTATCTACCTCACCGAGTCTCCCTCAGTCATGTCGGCCAATGTCCTCTTAGGGGCAAAACCATCAACATCGCATACGGTGCCTGGTTTACGTACTCGGCCACGCCTTGGCCCCGTTTCCCATCGGGGACGAAGCCAAAGGGGATATTTGGCGTCATGATATTGCCTATTCCCACCAAGACCGACTCTAGCTGTCACTGTTATTCTATTGTTGCCGCAAGGGCCCTCGCTGATTCGAATTACGGTGAATAGACATTTACGCACGAGCGTCCTCTTCATAACATAGCCAACTCGCACATACCGCAAATATGGGTCTTACTTTCTCAAAGCTGTTCGACAAGTTGTGGGGGAAGAAGGAGATGAGAATCTTGATGGTTGGTTTGGACGCTGCCGGAAAGACCACCATCCTCTACAAGCTCAAGCTTGGTGAGATCGTCACCACTATCCCAACAATCGGTATGGCAAATCCAACAATTATCACGGCTGCTTCATAGGCCATCAGAATCGGGACTGACGTGTTTTAATTCAGGATTCAACGTCGAGACTGTCGAGTACAAGAACATTCAGTTCACCGTATGGGATGTCGGAGGACAGGACAAGATCAGGCCTTTGTGGAGGCATTACTTCCAAAACACCCAGGGTATTATCTTCGTTGTCGACTCCAACGATCGCGACCGTGTTGTTGAGGCAAGAGAGGAGTTGCAGCGCATGTTGAACGAGGATGAGCTTAGGGACGCTCTCCTCCTGGTCTTCGCCAACAAGCAGGATCTGCCAGTGAGTTACCATCGAAGACAGGTATACTGAACAGCTGTTAACCCGCTTCCAGAACGCCATGAACGCCGCCGAGATCACCGATAAGCTTGGTCTGCACAGCTTGAGACAACGTGGCTGGGTAAGAAATCGCCCCCTATCTAGGCAACCGCTTTTGGCATGTGAAGATGCAAGACTAACTTCGGGACACAGTACATTCAATCCACTTGCGCTACCTCCGGTGATGGACTTTACGAGGGTCTTGAGTGGCTCAGCAGCGCTCTCCGCAAGACTGGCCAGAACTAAGATTTGTAACACATATCATCTCTCCTCCTCAATCGTTCATCACAGCACAGCCAATCATCCATCTACGACAAACGCTTTTATACATCCCTATCCTGGTCTTTTGTCACTTCAGCGGTTTTTGAATCCTACGAGAGGCGCAAGGGTGGATTTTGTACGACGGCGAAGTTTTGTGGCTCTTTGCTTTTCTGCATGGCTCTGGCTTCGCCTTCGTGGAGCCCTTTCTTTGCGTGCCTTTTGGGTCTCCTCTCTCAGTCTGCTGTTGTTTCTTCACTGTATAAAAGCAGTCGGTAGATGAGGGATGAGACGTGGTTGGTAGTTTACTCGATAATGGATTTTACTTTAGAACAGGATCGTCATGTGTCACTTAATCATATTCTTAACTCTGATCCGTAATGTGCTTGTAGTTCTGTTTTCCATATGTACTCGTTATATATGTTGTACACTCTAACTGTAGAGATGATGTTGCGCGTTTGAACTCCTCCACATGCAGCTTTTATATCTTACATATCTCCCCCACCACCCCTACTACACCGTATCGCTCGCCCCTCGCTGCTTCCCACTCTCCCACTCTCGCAGCGCATCCTCCCACCCTCGCCCTCTCCCCTCCCCACACTTCTCCTCCACAACCTCCCAAGTCCTCGCCCTTATAATCCTCTCTACCCCACCCTCCATTCTTACCACCCTCGCCAGCTCCTCAGTACGACTCTCCTTCGGGAAAAACCTCGACGAATACGGATCCAACCTGTCATCAATCACCCTCGCCTTCCCTCTCTCCTCCTCCAGCTGCCGCGCCACAAGACCCGGATCGTCTGGGTCTGGCGCCACCGCCACGTTACCGCAGTACTGCAGCACGTCAGACCGTGCTTTCCAGCCGGGGAACAGGATCTGCGATTTGAAATCTGAACAGGCGTGGGGGTCTAGCGTGTGGGCGCCGGAGAGATTACGGTGGGAGGTTGAAGTGACGTCGAAGCCGCGCGCGGCGGGAGTGGCGAGGGCGTTAAGGTTCTGGGTTATAGAGTCGTCGATTGAGAAGCGCGAGACGCGGAGGAACTCTGCGTGCTGTTAGGTGGGGGAGGTGCGAGGTGGGTGGGTAGGCTTGGGGAGAGGCGTACCTCGCAGGGCTGTGGTGGAGAAGCAGAATTGCGGAGTTAACGCTGGGTGAGGGGGTTGGGAGACCATCTCTTCCTGTGCCTTGGGGCCCGAGGGTAGAGGCAGCTTCGACCAGATTAGATTCGCCACGGTGGAAGGTGTTGATATGGGATTTCGTGGGTTTGTGGATTGGCGGTTGTGTGGTCTAGAAGGTTTCGTAGGGGTGTTGTTGCGGTACAGTACTTTCACCTTGGTCGTATCTAAGCGCGGTTTGGCCGATAAGAAACCTCGATGACGAAGTGAGCTATTCCATGGATATGTAATATGGTATTTGTCGAGCTTCAGATTCGGAATGCTTCTGTAAGATGCATATAACATGTCGAAAAATACGCATGTGGAGGTCCTCATTGTGAGTTATTTTTTTTTTAAGGATATTCATTCCCTGGCAGGCATTCCTCTTTCAAATAAAAATCGCTCTCAACCCCGATGACAAGTGAATGTCTCGGACAAGATAGCAACGTCCCCAGAGGCATATCCGGTTCACAGGTGATCTTATTACTATTTGTAGAGCATATTATTCGATATTATACATCGTCATGAGAATTTTGTTGCTTTGTTCTAAAAATGTTTTAACCCCCACCATATCTGCCAACTAATTTGGTGCGACGAGCGGATCTCGAGAATTTCATAATGTCAAACCCCCCACGGGGTCTACCCCCACGGCGGCGCTTGCATGTTTGCTTCTTTCGCGTTTCTTATTTTGACGTCAGGTCTGTTGCTGATACATAAAGGCTGGGGGACTCGCTGCTTTCACTATCGATCTATTAGTGTATCCTTTGGATACATTGAAAACGCGATTCCAGAGTAGAGACTACAAAAGGCTCTACTACGACCCGACCAAAAATGCAGTCAATAGGGCGGTTCTCTTCAGGGGACTGTACCAAGGCGTGGGGAGCGTAATCCTCGTTACTTTGCCTTCATGTGAGACCAATTTTTATAACTATTGTTCTATACTGACTTGTTGGTAGCCGGAATCTTTTTTACAACATACGAAGCCGTCAAAAGCGGCTGTATGAAAATCAACCCAACAGCGAGCGGATCGCACCCAGTAGTTCCGCTACCGATTGTCCACGCCGCAGCCTCATCTACAGCTGAGCTTGCATCATGTCTGATTCTCACACCAGCGGAGGTCATTAAACAAAATGCACAGATGGTACGGCGTCCACCTGGCAGCCACCATTCCAGCTTCAAGCAATCGCCAACCTACCAAGTCTTGCAGCATTTCAAGAAGCCAACTCAGCTGCTCAGGGGTTACACCTCCCTTGCAGCTCGAAACCTCCCATTTACAGCAATGCAATTCCCCATGTACGAGCACTTAAAGAGGGCCATCAATTCTAGTAGACAGGAGAAGGGCAAGGCAACGGGGTCAATATCGGAATTAGCAGTCGTCACGGCAATCAGCGCAAGTTCAGCTGGCTCAGTCGCCTCGTTTATCACAACACCACTGGACGTCGTGAAGACCCGGGTCATGCTATCCGCAATTGATAAACGCAGTGATAACAACACGAAGCCACCTGGCCCAACATCTCCTGGAAATGGACGCGTTCCTGCACGAGCAAGCCATGGCTTGAACATTGACGTGGCACGGCAAGTGTTTTCCGAAAGTGGTGTCAAGGGCCTCTTCCGCGGGGGGAGCTTGAGATCCGCATGGTCTGCGTTGGCAAGCGGATTGTATCTCGGGGTCTACGAGAGTGTACGAATGTGGCTCGGGGAGCGGCGGGTAGGGACGGTTGCATGAGGACATGATAGGGACGGATTTCTTGGATGAGGAGGAGGTGTGGAGTGCGGAGTATAGATGTGGACGATGAGACGTTGTATCGCACACCCCGGTTTGAAACGGGCGTAAGCAAAGTTGGCTAGAGGATTTATGAAATGAAAAATTTGCTACCCCCAACATCTCGAGAGCCACGTGGAGAGTGTAGATGTACAGAATATATATTTGAATGAGGAAGGACGGTTGACAGACGTAGAGCGTACCACCGGCCAGATAGAGATTTTCCAGGCATGCTAGTCCGCGTCTCGTACAGGCAGCTGTGGTGAGTACGATTAATACCACCAGCGTCGATCAAGGGGGGATGGGATGAAGCCAACTCTCCGATAACTCTCGCAACGGTCATTTGCAAGATCAGCAGGAGGGAGCGAGCGTTTGATGTGAGCGGTGAGAATCAGCCGGGATAACTAAAATGACGGTGGTGTGGACTGTGCGTTGCAGACAAATGCATACTATACCACCGGGTTGATAATGGAATGGCAGGATGTTTGGATGGGGACGAACGGGCTAACACTGCCAACCGGATGCACTAGAGGGGTAATTCGTATGTGTTCGGGGAATTTTTGGCAGCACACCCCAGACAATAAGGCAGGGCTAAGACAAAATGGCACCTTGGAGGCTATCAATCTCGAGTATGATGACGGTTGGTCTCTTAACTATTATTGATGCTTTACATGGGACATACATTAGTTCAAAAAGAGGTAATATACAGTAATCAGATATGCGGGACGCCGTTTCGTGAGACATGAGCAATTTGTTCTGTTTGGCTGTTTGGCTGGTTGGCTGGTTTGGTGGCAGAAAAAAACCCGTGGGTGTGGATGTGTGGTGCGGATAAACCAATCCGTCGCCTATGGCCGCGTTATCATGGCTCGCTCGGCGTTACGCTCGCTCGTCTCCAGATACGCCATTGTATATCTGAGGTACAAGCCAACCCGGCCTCAACGCATTTATGTCCATTGTTAGCTTCAAACGTGTCAGGATCTGCTGTGTGTATGGCCTGTCGGATAATCCCTTTCTTTCTTTTGTGGATTTCATAGCACTGCACTGTACTCTTAACAAAAAAAAATCCTTTAGTTTCTGACAAGGAGGTCCAGGCGAAATATTGCCGAGTCATGACGAACCAAAGTAAAACCAAAAAATCCACCACCACCACCCTGAGATTAAACATTTTTCCAACCGCCTCCAGGGCCGTCAGGGTCCCACAGTGTGTGCCTGGCAACCCGAGGTCGTCTTGCACCATCGGGTTCCAAGATGTCGAGCTATATTGTCTCGGTTGCCACTACTTACTAACAGTAATTGTAGTATTTATTAAACTGCCCTCCTTGCACTTTTTCCCTTTTGCCTTCTGTTTCATAGTAAAGTCAAAATCCAGGTAGTTTTTGAGTCCATTCATTCTCTCTTTTCGCCCCCCCTTTCGTTCTCTTCTTCTCACATTGACGCCGCGGTCAATTGGGCAAGGGGTATATTTTCAGTGCATCTGGCTTCATCACACCAACTATCGCCCCCTGTTCTAAGTCGGTGAACAAAACCGCCTCCTCGTCACGTGCTTTGCTGCCTCACACACACATTTGCATCCTCGCCTTCACAATGGCGATCGACGCTGGTCCTGTTCTCGTTGAGAAGCCCGTGGTGGCGCCCACTCCCTTCAAAATAACAGCACCAGTTGCTGTTCCAGTGGCGCCAGCGCCAGCGCCTGAGTCAAAGCCAGCGGCCGAAACACACCTGGTTATTTCGCCATATACCGATCATGATCATCTGTTAGATCTCAGCACGGTCGGCATCCAAGAACAGCTTTTGGCATACGCATTGATCAAAATGAAGTCCCTGAGGGAAGACTACGCAACTGCTCCATATATCGAAACCTTTAACTGGGCCGAAGTTGTCGAGGACCTCCGCCAGCGTGCCAAAGCGATTGGACATTCATGGACTGAGCAGGCTTTCTATATCGTTGCCTTCAGGTCCCAAGTTCCCCCAACAACCGACTATTCGAACCTCGGCGCTCTCGACAAGGCGGCTCACATTGAGGCGGTCCAGAGTGGTGGTTTTTTGAAGTAAGTGATAACCCCGTGACAAAAATCTGGCTTCATTTTCTAACATTTCTCCAGGTACTGGTTTGGAGTTCCTGATGTAAATGGGAGAAACCTCGCCACGTGCGTTTGGAGAACGAAGGAGGACGCCGTTCTTGGCGGAGTTGGGCCCGCCCACCGTCGCGCCGCAGGTGCTGCAAGGCACAGCTACACTGAGTGGCACATTGAGCGCCTCCAGCTTGTCGTCAAGGACAACATTGACAGCTGGGCCATTGAAGAATGGGTAGCGAAATGAAGAGAGTAATCCACATCAATTTGACGCAGTGGAGGAAAAGTTAATGAAGGGGAAAAAAGTTATGATGAGACGACAAAACACGAGATAGACTTGTACCCGTTGCGATACCTATTTGGTTTCTTTTTTGCTTTCAACTTGGGTCGACCGGGAGGTTTTGTGCTTTTTGCCTTCGAGCGAGCTCATCATAGCGGGCGTTACAATAGACTTAATCGAATAAGGCTTTGCCAATTGGCGCCGTTACTGGCCTGAAATGATAATATTTCAAATTATAAATGTGCAACCTGATCAATCACCTTGGAACATATTCCAGGGTTGTGAGAACGTGACTTGCCTACAGTTAAGAGACGTGAGAGAGCGGAATTCCGTGGCGACGGCGCTAAATATACTAGCGCGATTTTGACGCCAAGACTTTGCGTTTGCGATCCCACAAACGAGAAACGACGACCAAAAAGTGTCCCGCCCGACGAGTATTCAATTTGCGACGACTACCTCACGTTCACAACCCCTCCGCTGATCGCCATCACAAGCTTCATCAACTCGTCATATACCAGGGAAACCTTATATTATTCAATATGGCGGACGCTATTTCGAAGGAGATACCGCTCAACTCGGTCCAGGTGGAGGCTTTGGTATGGTGATAGGGCTTTGGTGGCCAGTTCAAGACTGACAGGATATAGGTTGTCATGAAGATCGTCAAGCACTGCACAGCTGCGTTCCCTACGACCGCAACCGGCTCCATCGTCGGCATGGACAAGAACAGCACCCTCGAGGTCACAAACAGCTTCCCTTTCCCCACCACAGATTTCGTCCAGTCCGATTCGTCGCACCAGAGCCAGAACGACCACCTAAATGCTTCGAACGCGGCAGCAGCAGCACCGCGCGCCAAGGCCAACGTGGTTTACCAGAACGAGATGATCAAGTACTTGCGTGAGGTCAACGTGGACGCCAACAACGTTGGGTGGTACACGAGCGCGAATATGGGCAGCTTCATCAACCTGAACCTTATCGAGAACCAGTACTTCTACCAGAAGGAGGTTAACGAGCGCACTGTCTGCTTGGTACATGATGTGTCGAGGAGCGCACAGGGAGCTCTGAGCCTGCGTGCTTTCAGACTTTCGCCTACGTTTATGGCTGCCTACAAGGAAGGGGTTGCTAAGTTCACAACTGAGAGGTTCGTCGCATGCATATCACAGCTGAAAGTCGCTTCGGAATACTGACCGTTTTATTTTAGCCTCCAGAAGTCCAAGATGACCTACAAGGATATCCTTGTTGAGCTTCCCCTTATCGTCCACAACTCCCACCTTTTGACGTCTTTCCTACACCAAATGCCGGCAGTCCCATCTGCCGAGCTTGAGTTCCCCACCAGCCTGTCAGACATTAAGGCTCTCTCCCCAGAGATTCCATTATATCCAGCATACGAGACCACTCTTGATATGTCGATTGACCCATTCCTGGAGAAGTCGTGCGACCTTCTTCTGGACGCTGTTGAGAGCCACTACACCGAATTGAACAACTTCCAGTACGTTACAAATTCACGCCCCCTCGCTATTTTACTAACTACTTGTTCAGATACTACCAAAGACAACTTGCCCGTGAGCAAACCAAGGTCACCGCTTGGCAAACAAAGAGGAAGGCCGAGAACGCCGGAAGAGTTGCAGCTGGCCAGGCGCCGCTCCCAGAAGACGACTGGAAGACACTTTTCAAGCTGCCAACTGAGCCATCTCGCCTCGAATCGATGCTCTTAGCTCGCCAGGTCGAGCAGTACGGACGCACTGTCGACAACTTCACCGCCACCATCAGCGCAAAGATGTTCCTTTCTAAAGATACCCTGCTTCCTGGAGAGTCATCCTAAGCTAACTTAGGGGGGTTTGTGTGATGATAAGGGGGCATGGACGGGGAACGCGAGATAATGATCTGCTCGTTTGGGGGATTTGCATGGCAATGGCGTTCGACGGCATAGAACGAGCTGTATATAGTATTTGCCCTATTACAGCCATAAAAGAAAATTCAAAACTATATGAAGCAACCTGCAATTTCCGACGACATACGAAGTTAAGTACGGAGCACCAGTAGAATATCCAGGAACTGCAGCTTTCTTCGACCACGCTAGTGAACACATGTTTTGTTGTTTTCGCCAAGGATGACATCCGAGTACGCACCGTGGGGAGTGAGGGGTTCCTAGATCACTGTTCGGGGAGTTCTCGCGCCCTCCCTGAGATCAGATGCAGGCTGGGAGCCAATCATACAGTAGAGATGGGCCACACAAGTTCCAGTCGATGTGACCCGCACCAAAACTGTACTATGTAATAGTGTACTCTTAACATGGTGAAGTAAATTGAAGTCACAGCTTCAGTGCAACCCGCCTTCGGAGTTGGTAGAGGCTGGGTTGAGTTGTGAAGGGCGTACGCAAGGGCGTTTTGCAGTGCCGGAAATGTGTATAGATCTCAGGCCACAAGTTCCCCGATCGCTGTCGTCCTACATGTCCTATATATACTCTGTAAAAAAATTAACAAACTACCAAAATAACTACTCTCATCGTATAGGCCTGCCTTTTCTGTCCACTAAACAATTTGCTTCAATTGTACTGTACGTTTGTTTGCTGGGCGCTTCTGCACGTAGCTGTAGAGTTTTGTCTTGACAACGGAGATTTACCCCTCCTTCTGTCCTCTCACCGCCACGGGCACAATTCGTTCAGGGGCCAACCACCACAGGCCGCCAAACCCGAAAGGTTGGTGGGGTTATCTTTAGCGAGTATACGATCCTTCAACTTGTCCCACTCCCCTCCCCCGCCTTCACCTTCTCAATCATCTTCACTCTCCCCAAACACCTCATTTTCCTCCCAACCAAAATACCCCTCAAAAAACACTTCACATCGCAATCATGAGCGGAGCACCAGCATCTAAGTTCAAGGTCGCCGACCTGTCCCTCGCGGCTTTCGGCCGCAAGGAGATCGAGCTCGCTGAGGTATTTACACCACCCCTCACCTGAAACAAATAAAATAGTCATCGGACTTGAAGCTGACCAGAATGAATAGAATGAAATGCCCGGTCTCATGGCCACCCGTGCCAAGTACGCTGAGGATCAGCCACTGAAGGGTAATTGAATCCTCTCTCTCATAACATCTGCCCAGTTCTAACAAGTGCTGAAGGTGCCCGCATTGCTGGATGTCTCCACATGACCATCCAGACTGCCGTCCTCATCGAGACCCTTACCTTCCTCGGTGCTGAGGTTACCTGGTCTTCCTGCAACATCTTCTCCACCCAGGACCACGCCGCTGCTGCCATTGCCGCTGCTGGTGTCCCAGTCTTCGCGTGGAAGGGAGAGACCGAGGAGGAGTACCAGTGGTGCCTTGAGCAACAATTGGTTGCCTTCAAGGACAACAAGGGCCTCAACCTGATTCTCGATGACGGTGGAGAGTAAGTTTAACCATTCCTGGTCGTACAAGGAATCCGAGTCTAATCGCGAATAGCTTGACCTCGTTGGTCCACAAGAAGTACCCTGAGATGCTCAAGGGCTGCTACGGTGTCTCTGAGGAGACCACCACCGGTGTTCACCACCTTTACAAGATGCTCAAGAACGGCGAGCTGTTGGTCCCATCCATCAACGTCAACGACTCCGTTACCAAGTCCAAGTTCGACAACCTTTACGGTTGCCGTGAGTCCCTCGTCGATGGTATCAAGCGTGCCACCGATGTCATGATTGCCGGAAAGGTCGCCGTTGTCGCCGGTTTCGGTGATGTCGGAAAGGGTTGCGCCATGGCTCTCCACTCCATGGGTGCCCGTGTCATCGTCACTGAGGTTGACCCCATCAACGCCCTCCAGGCTGCTGTCTCTGGCTTCCAGGTCACCACCATGGAGAAGGCCGTTGGCCAGGGTCAAATCTTTGTCACCACCACCGGCTGCCGTGACATCCTTGTTGGCAAGCACTTCGAGGCCATGCCCAACGATGCCATTGTCTGCAACATTGGTCACTTCGATATCGAGATTGACGTTGCGTGGTTGAAGGCCAACGCTGAGTCCGTCCAGAACATCAAGCCCCAAGTCGACCGTTTCCTCATGAAGAACGGCCGCCACGTCATCCTCCTTGCTGAGGGCCGCCTCGTCAACCTTGGCTGTGCCACCGGCCACTCTTCGTTTGTCATGTCGTGCTCGTTCACCAACCAGGTCCTTGCCCAGATTATGTTGTACAAGTCCGAGGATGCTGCTTTCGGCAAGAAGTACATTGAGTTCGGCAAGACCCAGAAGCTTGATGTCGGTGTCTACGTTCTCCCCAAGATCCTGGACGAGCAGGTCGCCCAGCTCCATTTGTCGCACGTCAACGCTGAGCTCTCCACCCTCACCACCGTCCAGGCTGAGTACCTCGGCCTCGCCGTCGAGGGCCCATACAAGCCAGACATGTACCGTTACTAGACAGTTTTCCTTTTGGAGTCTTAATCAGGGGCAGGAGCATTTTTCAACACGAGTTATGACAGCATGAATCTGGGGAACTGGGGCATTTGTCTTCAACGGCATCTTCACAACAAAGGGTTTTCCGGAAAAGTTATTTCAACAAAGGATAAGGGAATTGGATGGGGGGTGTTTCGTTTTGTAGCGTACGGCGTTTGCTTGGCTGGCTCTTCAACCACGGTCAAGTAGAATGTAGAGATGAACTTGACAATAATTCCATAACTAGAATACCATATATTTTGGTTAGCTCAGAACATGCTCCGTGATCAAGTGAGATGATGGATGCATGTATAGCCAGCTGGAATAATGAGGCCAGGGCAAATCAAACGAGCTACAACAACACGTTTGGTTATGGCTTTGAGCAGATGTCAGTCTGCTAACCCAATGACCGTTCGACATAGATAGCAAAGCAGGATGTGACAGATATTAATATAGGCGCCAAGAAAACCAACATCGTTGAGGCTATCACCGACTTGCACCAAGAGAATAATTCTACCTATCAAGTTTAAATTCGCCATGAAGATATGGAGATGGGCAATACAAACGAACTTGGGCACAGAATTGGAGATTTTGAAGTTGGCCCCGGCCGCAGGATGGAGTCATATCAAGCCCCTTTATTGCAGGTGATTTGGATGTCGTAAAGGGGACCAAAGGTCTCAAAGGGTGTCCCCTTTTATAATAGTTACTAGGGTCAACTCCTAGTACCCTTTGCTGGGGTGACTATCCATAGTACAGTAACTGTAAATAAAACAAAGCTCCTAGCTATCTAAAGCTATAATTACGATATTATAGCCTTTTAATGAATTAAATTGTCTAAAACCAAATAGAGTAAAGGCCGTATTACGTAGCATGAGCAGTGTGTTGGTATGAGAACAGGATATTCGCCAGGCTGTGATGGCGATTTATGGCCGTTCAGCCTCGTCTTGGCAAATCGCAGACGTCATGATGTTTCTCGAAAGCTCCAGAAATTTCCATGAGCCTTTGTTCAGCATTGCATACATTTCCTATATTTGAGTTCATTATGTCTCTTATAATTTCAATTCTATAGACACCTGCACATTGCAGATTATGCTATCCTCCCGGATGAACGCGCCAGCAAGGCGCATTTGCGCCTCTGCGAGGCTATCAACAGCTACATCACGAAGCTCTACCATAGCTCCTCGATCATACATATTACCAAGTATACGTGCAAATACTCGACTCACACCGAGGTTATCTCCAACAGTATCCCTTCGGCACTATGCCAATGGGCCTCGAAAGCCACACCCTCCTGGGGGAACACACCGCATGGACATGAGTGGCGGGGAGGAAAAGTCGGCGCTGGAGGAATATGGTGTCGACCTTACGCAAAAGGCCAAAGACGGGAAGCTCGACCCCGTCATCGGTAGAGATGCAGAGATCCAGCGAACCATCCAGGTGCTGTCACGCCGAACAAAGAACAACCCTGTCCTGATCGGCAAGGCGGGCACGGGAAAGACGGCGATACTGGAGGGGCTGGCGCAGCGGATTGTGAGGGGGGATGTTCCGGAGTCGATGAGGGATAAGCGGGTTATCTCTCTTGATTTGGGCCAGTTGATTGCTGGGGCGAAGTTCAGAGGCGATTTCGAGGAGCGCTTGAAGAAGGTGCTGAAGGAGGTGGAAGAAGCGGAAGGCAAGGTCATCTTATTTGTGGATGAGCTGCATATATTGCTTGGGCTTGGGAAGGCGGAGGGTAGTATCGATGCGTCGAATCTGCTTAAGCCCGCACTATCTCGTGGCGAGCTTCAATGCTGCGGTGCGACTACAATCAATGAGTACCGACTTATTGAAAAGGATGTCGCGCTCGCGCGGAGATTCCAACCGATATTGGTGAATGAGCCAAATATCCAAGATACAGTTAGTATCTTGCGCGGCATTAAAGAACGTTACGAGATCCATCATGGAGTACGCATATTGGACGGGGCGCTCGTTGCAGCAGCTTCGCTGGCAAACCGCTATATCACAGAAAGGTTTCTTCCGGACTCGGCAATTGATCTCATGGATGAAGCGGCCAGTGCCCTTCGATTGCAGCAGGAGAGCAAACCCGAGGACATTTTACGCTTGGATCAGCGTATTATGACTATCCAGATTGAGCTTGAAAGTCTCAGGAAAGAAAGGGATGTTGCCAGCAGAGAGAGGAGAGAAAAGCTGGAGGCAGATCTGGAAGCCGCACAGGAAGAAGTGGGCGCCCTGAATGAGAAATGGGAGAAAGAACGCGGGGGTCTAGAGGCTATTAAAAAGCTTAAAGCAGAACTTGAGGAAGCGAGGATAGAACTTGAACAGGCACAGCGCCTCAACAACTACGGCCGTGCAGGAGAGCTTCGCTATTCTATCATTCCTAGGCTGGAACAACAGTTGCCAGAAGACGGCGAGGCTGGATTGGATGCAGGTTCGGAAAGCAACCTTATACACGATGCAGTCACAGCCGATGACATCGCTGCGGTCGTATCGCGTACCACTGGCATCCCGGTTTCTAAGCTGACCTCGGGTCATGCTGAGAAGCTTGTTCACATGGAAGACTCTTTGCGGCAGTCTGTTAGAGGTCAAGACGAAGCACTTGTCTCAGTCGCCAATGCCGTCCGGATGCAACGAGCCGGATTGAACGGCGAGAATCGTCCGCTTGCCTCGTTCTTCTTCCTGGGCCCCACTGGTGTTGGGAAGACGGAGCTCGCAAAGAAGATAGCGTCTTTCCTATTCTCAACCGAGCAAGCCGTTGTGCGGTTTGATATGAGCGAATTTCAAGAAAAGCACACTATCTCCAGACTTATCGGATCTCCTGCTGGATACGTAGGCTATGATGATGCTGGACAATTGACGGAAGCAGTTCGAAGGAAACCATATGCCGTTCTTCTCTTCGATGAGTTTGAAAAGGCTCACCGAGACATCTCAGCACTTCTCCTTCAGGTGCTAGATGAAGGCTTTTTAACCGATTCGCAAGGTCACAAGGTTGATTTCCGCAATACCCTCATCATCCTTACCTCCAACCTCGGTGCCGACATCCTGGTTGGAGCGAATTTGGACCATCCCTACAAAGAGGACGACGAGGGACAGATCGACCCTGAAGTCCGCACAGCCGTTATGAATGTGGTTTCCCAGAACTACCCGCCCGAGTTCCTCAACCGCATCGACGAATTCATAATTTTCAAGCGGCTGTCACACGAGGCTTTGCGCGAGATTGTGGATATTCGCCTCAAAGAGCTTCAAGGGAGATTAGACGACCGGAGAATTACTCTTGAAGTAGATGATGAGGCGAAGACTTGGCTTGCGGACCGAGGATACGATCCACGCTTTGGAGCGCGGCCGCTTAACAGATTGATATCCAAGGAGGTGGGCAACAAGCTTGCGGACCTCATTATTCGAGGCCAGCTGAGGAAGAATCAAACTGCCCTTATTAAGGTGAAGGGAGATGGTCTGGATATCGCATCTATCACAGGTGGCGATGAGTATGGGATGAAAAGCATTGGAAATTTTGGAAGTTGAAATAATAATGGGGGTTTAAGGAAAGGATGGGACATGTTTGGGTTCACATATTATAATATTATGATACATATATAAGGCTGTATATATAGTGTTTTTTTTTTATCACGCAACAGGGCTCATGGGCTCAAGTCAGTTTAAGGATATATCTCCTCTTCAATCAATAGCAAAATGGCTGTCGCCACCAGTGCTAACATTTTTACCATTTTTTAACAAAAGAAATCGGAAATCGGTAGAAAAATTTGCCATCTACCAGACAACTTTGAGGAAGCTAAACCTCTACTACTGAGAATTTAGCCTTATCAGAGTTGTATGGAGGTGGCAACTTATCCGTCAGGCTGCGATTCAGGTACCACTGGGGAACTACACGTGCGATAGCGCGGCTCTGCGCTAAATACGCGACCAATTAAATCTCCCACCCCTCCCACAATATTTGCGAAAAGAACATCCGCACTCTTCGAGCCCAAATAGAGATCGCGACATTACAACTCTTCTTTACGATCGCTCAATAATCTCGTTTCTATACTCATTACATATATTCACCATGGGTTTCACCGATCTTGTTTCTGAGACTGGTCTCACTGGTAAGTCTCGGCTCTGACGATTTTTCCCCTCGACCGCTCGACTTGAACCCCTCTATTTGGGCCAAGAGTTGAAAAATTTGGAGATCCACGACGCTGACTCCTTATAGTCCTCAACAGCTACCTGACCACCCGCTCATACATCGTTGGGTAAGCATACAATCTCCAAGTTCTACCTATATGTCTCTACCATGCCACTCCGTTGCTGTCCATGACAGTAGCGGTGACTCAAACTTCCCCTCATTATGATGAACGATATTGGTCCGTGTTACTGAGGGGCCTCAAGAACCCCGTTATGGCGACAAAACCAAGCACTTGTGCAACTCTGATTTGAAACATTGGCATCCTTTTCATGCTCTATACACACTTGTGGTCTTGTACAGCAATCTAACAAGACTATAGTTACAACGCCTCCCAGGCCGATGTTGTCACCTTCAAGGCTCTCTCCTCCGCCCCAGACGCAGCCAAGTACCCCAACGCTGCCAGATGGTACAAGCACATCGCTTCCTACACCGATGAGTTCGAGACCCTCTCCGGAGACTCTACCAAGCCATACACCGCCTACGGCCCTGAGGTCGCCGAGGTTACCCTGAACCCAGCCAAGGCACCTGCTGCCGTGGAGGAGGATGAGGATGATGTCGACCTTTTCGGCTCCGATGACGAGGAGGAGGATGCTGAGGCCGTCAGAATCCGTGAGGAGAGACTAGAGGAGTACAGGAAGAAGAAGGAGGGTAAGGTCAAGCCTGCCGCCAAGTCCGTTGTCACCCTGGATGTCAAGCCTTGGGATGATGAGACCGACATGGTGGCTCTTGAGGCCTCTGTCCGTAGCGTTGAGAAGGATGGTCTCGTCTGGGGTGGATCCAAGCTCGTTGCTGTTGGTTTCGGTATCAAGAAGCTCCAGATCAACTTGGTCGTTGAGGATGAGAAGGTTGGTCTTGATGACCTCCAGGAGGAGCTTGCCGAGTCCTTCGAGGAATACATCCAGTCTTCCGATGTCGTAAGTTGCACCACATATCCTGCAAATTATAGTATCAGACCGCTAACTCTTTTATTAGGTTGCTATGCAAAAGTTGTAGATGGTATGGAGTCTTTTAGATCTAGTCTATTTGCCCGTATCCAGCGCCGTGACGACCTGATGTCGCATTTTCGAGCTGGAGTTCAAGGTTAATTTACTGTCAGAAGAGTACAAACGAAGCTTTATGACATGATGATATCATAACTAGCGATAGAACCGGAAAATTCCATGCGCTGAAAATGTCTGGGAATGATAAAACATGCATATTTCGTGACACATGTATTCGTGATTGTCCCAGTAATTTGTATGGGAAACGGTTGATGTGACCCTAGCCTAGTTTGCCGATTGAGTTGTAGCGCCAAGCATCCGAGCCCAGAAAGTGAACGTCAACCTCAAGCTATCAGAGGGTTGCACTGACGACAGCCTCGACAACACCCAACGAAGAAAACAATGACCTGGCTCTCGAAAGCAACGACGGGCCTTGGCCTGCTGTTTCTCGCTCACGCGTATGGTACCCCCCCAGTTTATACAGTTGAGCTCTGTTTCTGACCCAACGCCCTTCTAGTTGCTACTCAGCCCAGGAGCACTCAGCCTTACAGTCTACCACCAACGCACTACACGATGTGCCCTCCTCCGCCAGTCTCCCCCTAGATATTGTCCTCGAAACTATAATCTCATTATTCACCACCATTCTCGGCCTGGTGCTGGGCACAGCTGAGCTTCGTCCGATACGATGGCGCGTGTGGGCTGGCAAGATCGAGCGCGAGGGCGAGAAGGGGTTCCTTGGCGCGGATGGAGAGGTCGCAAAGGACTATGTCGGTAATCCATATAAGGCGCTAGAGAGCAGACCGGGTTTCGTGGATATCAGGAAGCAAAAGAAGGAGTTTGCGGAGTGGGTGCGGGAGGGTGGAAGTGCTGAGCTGCGCTGAGAGTGCGAACTGAGGTGTATAATATAAGTCATGGATGTGGAAGATGGAGATGAATAAAAATACAAGCATGTCATACATTGAGGGACCGTTGGGGAAAGAAATTGCTCCCTTTTCTCACTGGGGTCTTGTGATAAAGCGTAGGTATAAGTTGCGGCGATACTATTCATTCAAGTCATTTCAATTTTAATTTATATGGGTTCTGTGGTTTCTACTACTACTTATATTCTCAGCCAAGTGGGACTGCGTGAGAAACCCGACTCTCTAGGCCGAGGCATGAGGAGTGACACTCGCCAACTTCCAAAACTCAGTCACCAAAGACGTTTCTCCATAGTACTCTCCGTGAGTGTTCAATGACACATTCAACTTTCGATAACAACGGAACGCGCAAATAAGTAGCAATGTCCTCCAAACGCCAGAAAACTGGCTCACAGTCAAACTCAACTGTATGGTTTTCGGGCCGTGGCCCCAAGTCCGCCGCCAGAGGCAACACTCATAGCTCAGAAACCGCTTCGTCTGCTGGGTTTCAAGCCCCAATACGTCGAGAGACCTTTGCTAGGAGCCAAGCTGCAAAGACTCAATTTTCTAGGCAAGGCTCCGTGCTGCGAACATCCGTCCCTCCGTCGTCGCCGGTTTTGCCAAAACTGGCATCCGCAAAACGGACCTCTTTCGGATTGCCGCGGTCTCATGCAAACAGCGGTTCTTCCTCCCTCTCACGCATCAGCAACCATGTTGCTGAGGTTGAGAGCGAGGCAGAAGTCCAGGATCGCGAGGATGCTGATGCATTGAACGAGATCATATTGTCAATCGACATGAGAGATCGGGGTACGCTGGGGTGTGCATATTATATTGCAAGAGAGGAGAAATTGTTCCTTATGGAGGATATAAAACTCTCTGGTCTGGATATTGTTGATACTCTGAAGCTACATGCTTCACCGACTGTCGTTCTTATCAGTACCAAGTCGGATGACGCCCTTGAAGACCACCTCGTGAAAGAGGCGAAGGACGCAAGTAGCGGTGGTAATCCTGGTATGCTCATCCCAGCCTAACTCAACTCGAACACTAGCAGTGACTATTAAACTAAGTATTATCAGATGCAATTTTCGGAGCATATATTCTCGATTCAAGACCATCAGCTGAGTTCCAGTACGAAGCCGCAAAGAGTAAACTAGTGAGTTGCGACCTCAGCGGTAGCAATGGCCCACGTATGCAGTTCTCCACACCCGGTGATGAGCTTATGGGAAACATGGGATATATCCAAGACCCCGAAGACTATGAAGCTGCAGGTTATCAAGGACGGCTACTCAGACTTGCTGGGTGCATTGACCTTGAGAGCCGTGTTTCGGTAGGTGCAGCCAGTGATACATTAAAACGGTAAACAAATGCCTAACGGCATTATAGATTGGCTGCGCAGGTGCAGTTCTGAACTATCTTGCGAGGCGCAGAACGACCGAATATTTGCCAGGAGACCAAGAGGCCCTGGTAGCATTCCATGTTAGCACAATTGAGATGTTCAGCCTGGCAGACATGATGTTTATCAATGCCGATACCCTCAACTCGCTCCAGATTCTCCAATCTGAATTTCACCCAAATACGCACATGCAAGGACCTAGCAAATCCAACTCGGGGGTCAAAGAGAGTCTATCTGTGTATGGTCTCTTCCGCCAACTCGCTCACACTCCCCAAGGCAAACATAGGCTCCGTCAGGTTTTCCTCAGGCCAAGCCTAGATTTGAATTTGATACAGGAACGCCACAATGTGATTGCTACTCTTCTCAGGCCTGGCAATGCGGATGCGTTGAATATCATCGCCCATAGCCTCAGGCGAATCAAGAATATTCGTACCGTGCTGATTCACCTCATGAAAGGCGTCAGTGGTCCAGCTAGTAAAGGCGGCGCAATAAAGCAGGGCATATGGGGAAGTCTGCAGCAATTTACCTTCCATTCGTTGAAGGTTGTAGATGCAGTTCGAAGCATTGAAGGTGGGGATGATTTGGCGATTGTAGGCAAGGTATTTCTAACTCTCCAATCTATTTCTCGGTTTCTTCTCACGTTCTTACTGTTGTTCTCTAAGATTTTAAGAGAGCTGCAGCCAACTGAGTTACATGTGGTTGGTGAACTCATTACTCAAACTGTGGATTTTGCAGAATCCGATCTGCATCATCGCACTATCGTTATGCAAGGGGTAGACCCAGATCTTGACAACCTAAAGAGGACATACGACGGGCTCGAAGATTTTTTGAGCCAAGTTGCAGTAAAGCTAGTAGCTTGTTTACCGGAATGGGCTGCTCGGTATGTTCAAAACTGCATATTCTTTCCCCAGCTCGGATTTCTCACAGTGGTTACTCTGGATCCCGAAACTGGCAGAGGTAACTACGAGGGCCAGGGGCTGGATGACGACGCCTGGAACCTATCGTTCTGCACTGCAGACATGGGGTACTACAAGAATCGCCAAATGAAAGAGATAGACAATCATTTTGGTGACATGTACGGCATGATTTGTGGTGAGTGGCAGCTGGAACCCCAACAAAAGGGGATGGATAATGACCAGACACAGACAGAGAGATTGAAATTATTCAAGAACTTGCTGTGGGAGTTCTAAAACATGAGAAGGTTCTCAAGGACACATCAGACATCATAGGAGAGCTCGACTGCCTCGTAGCCCTTGCACAAGGAGCCCGAAAGCATAATCTTATGCCTCCCCGGATGACAAATGATAATATAATAGATGTTGCTGGTGGCCGGCATCTTTTGCAAGAACTGACAGTACCCTCCTATGTGGCTAATGATGCCTTCATCAGGGGAGGCAGTGGCATGGATGGCAACGATGAAGTGATGCCTCCTACAGACGATAACCAACGAAAGTGCCCAAGTCTCCTATTGATGACCGGGCCAAACTACTCTGGAAAGAGTGTCTATCTCAAACAAATTGCACTCATCGTTTATATGGCGCATATTGGAAGCTTTGTCTCAGCGGACAGCGCCACTATTGGTTTAACTGACAAAATATTAACTCGAATTGCCACACGGGAGAGCATCTCCCGCGCCCAGAGCGCGTTTATGATCGACCTTCAACAAATTGCCCTGGCCACAACCTTGGCCACACACCGCAGTCTCATTGTTATTGATGAGTTTGGGAAAGGCACAAACTCTTCTGATGGAGCAGGTCTGGCGTGTGGTGTTTTTGAATACTTCCTCAGCCTCGGGGTCAACCGACCCAAAGTCCTTGGTGCAACACACTTTCACGAGATCTTCACAAGTGGTGCTTTGCAGGATCGCCCAGAGTTGGCATTTGGACACATGGAGGTGTGTGTCGACGAACATAGCGAGAGTATTGAGGACCAGGTGACATATCTGTACAACTATAAACCCGGCAAAAGCATGTCGAGCTTTGGAACCTGCTGCGCTATGATGAATGGGATTGACCCCGCGATTGTTAAGAGAGCGGATGAACTGATTATCCTATCGAGTAAGGGGGAAGATCTAGTCGCCGCGTGTGCAAAGATTTCACAGGAAGAGGCGGCGAGTCTGGAGGAGGCGGAGCAGATGGCGAGGAGATTCTTGGCTCAAGATATGCATTATCAGAAGGGTGAACGAGGTATGGTCGCTTTTGATGCTAAGAAAATGCTTCATGACATATTGGCAAGCATTTGAGCGTGCTTGTGCCGCATATTATTGTTAAACGGCGCTTCTTTTTGCTATATTGCTAACACGTAAACTATATTCCAACTCGCTGGAGTTACAGGAGCTAGCTATCACACAATAAGGTGTTTTATGAAGTATTTATTTTACCAAGTCGCTGAATGTTACCAACAGAAAGCGGTAGTTTATTATAGCTCAAATACCTGCATAGATTAATTAGAGTGTTGGCAAGCATTGATTCCAGATTCAACTTGATAAGCATATAAGACCTGGGTGTTTTGATTCTGGAGCTGTTATTTGAAGCCGCACGCGGACAATCAAGAAAGAATTTCCTTGATTATAATTTCTATTGAACTCAAACACAACGCTCGCTACTTGATAATTTCGAGATCATCATCGTCATCGTCATCATCGAACAGAACCTTCGCCGCATCGCCACCAAAGCTCTCCCTTCCAGCTTCCCTGATACCCTTGGCAGTCACAAATCGCGTTTTCTTCTTCACAGGCTGCAATCTCTCTCCATCCTTCATCCGTCCCAGCTCTTTAGTAAGTTGCCCTCCCCACCCTACTGCAGCGGTACTGGAAGTTATAGAATTGGTCCCGGCCCTCTTCCGTTTCGCCGGACCAAGACTCATGTCGCTAGCCTTCCCGCCCAGAAGCCCAAGCTCCTTCGCGTCAGGACGAGCCTCTGGCTGCCATAGATCAGCCTCACTTTCCTGCCGTTGAGATTGCTGAGAGCCGGATCCAAGACGCATATATTCTGCGCCTAAGCCACCGCCCAAATCTGCCAATTGTTTTTGTAAATCACGCTCCTTCTCCTTTTCGGCCAACCTTTGCCTCATCCTCTGTGCTTTTTGCATCTTTTCCCCAGCCTCTCCTTCAAAACGGACGTCCCCACCCCTATGTACATACATTGTTGACTGAGTGCCACGATCATATGCAACACTTTGGGTTTTCTTGAGCAGTTCGGATCGGCGTTCTGCGTGGTTCGACAAGTCGTTATTGCGGCGACCGCCCCTTTTACCAGCTTTATAGTCGAAATCCATGGTGCTCACCTCCATTCGGGAGGCTTTAGTCCTTTTGAGAGTTTCATTCACGTGGTATTCGCAATACTCCGTGCGACGTTTGTCAACCCAAGTGCTGCAAGAATTTCCGTCTTTCTTGATTGACTTGCAGTATCCCAGGTCTCTTGCTGTGCCAATTTCTAAGATTGTGTCATCGCTCGAGTTGATAGCTAGACTAAACCGTCCTGTGTCGGTTTTCACCGGCTTCATGATGGACGGGTTTAGTATAGCAACCACTGTACCTGTGGTGAGTTTCCAGTATTTCTGGAAGCCTGTATCAAAGAGGAACAGATCCACCTCCCACTTAAGATCGCAGAGACACTGGACCATAAATTTCTGTCCTTTGGTAGCTCCATTTTTCTGAGGCTTGGGATCGGATTTAGAAGCAAGGACGGCGAGAACAACGACGTCTTCCTCTATATCAGGCAATCGAAAATCTGGCGCTTTAACGTCTCGAAGGAGATCAGGAAGTGTAAATATTTTCTTACCCGCTAGTGTCCGAGAAAGGACATTATGGGGGATTATACGTTTTGACAAGTGAAGTGAGGAAAACGACTCAAATTCAACTGATTCCGTCTGCGAGCCGCTGGGTATAGACTGAATTGACGAGGCAGAGGATTTAGGCCCAAGTTGAGAGGAAGGCAGTGAATCTGTAGACTGTGCAAGTGTCGAAGCTGTCGATCCACTAACATTCCTTGATGCCGAATTCAGATAGCTTGTGCTTTTACTTTTCTGTAATGTGCCGCCTCCAGGGCCTTGCAACCCATTCAATACTTGGTCTCTGCTAAATTCTGGAACCTGTGGTTGTACTTCCGGCAATGGAACTGCAGCAGATTTGAAGTCTTCCATTTGCCTCGCATCGATATCAAAGGCCCTACTCCGGAGTCTCTTGATCCTTGCATCGGTTTCTTTCTGGGTGGTCTCTTGATCTCGAACTTTGGCCATACGCTCACTGAAGGAAGTGGCAGGCCTTGTCTGAGATTGAGACGTCGAGGGTATCGGAGCAAACGGGTCCTGGTTGGCCATCGGTGACTTAGATCTCTGTAAATAGCCACCAGCACGCTTTACATTATCCATCAACGCATCCGTTGGTTTGCGGAGATTGGGCGGCCTCTTCAATGATACATCGCAGCCTTTAAGCCCTTTGTCGATTCCTAAGAGGACCCTACTTGGTGATCTTGTAGGCTCGGGTGCTTGGAGTTTTCGGACCGGCGATACTGGCACATGGATACTAGCTTGTGACCTGGCTCTTTCTTGCCTCTCTTCGCGGAGTCCGGATATATTCGATCGTCCGTGGACTGCTGCCGAGGAACTCGCTCGTAAATTCGGTGCCGTCCCAGACCTGGGTAAAGTCGCAACGGCATCCCCACCGCCGGCTTTTGATTTCTGCAGCTTCTTAAGCTTTAGTCGCGCTTGTATCTCTTGTAATTTGAGCTGCAATGTCTCCTCGTCCTCGTCTTCGCCCTCGTCGTCGTTCATGTCAGCGGACTCTGTGGAAAGGGCTGCTGCGCCGTATTGTCGGTCTCGTGTGGGAGTTTGTCTGCTTCTTTTCGAGGGGGACGGCGAAGGAGATGTTCGTTCTGCAAGCCGACGAAGGCGTTCTCGCCCACCGGGTGTGCTTTTGAGCGCATCCATTGGGGATCTGGGCGGCCAATGTGGTATATCCGCCGTTGCTGGTAGGTATGTATTAGTACATGTAAATAATTCCTGCCGCCGCGATGGGAACAGAGAGCCATACGTTGAGACATATCACCAAGACGTTCCCTCCATGAACGTTAAATCAGATCACTGAGGGGCTGGACCATGCTAATGGGGTGTTGTTGTTGTCACGCAGGGATCGGGTATAATAAAAATCAATTAAGCTCATTCAAGTGATGCTGGAAGCTGTATAAACTTTGCGCCAAAAAATACACTCAAAATATAAAATAGACTGCAGTTTGAAGAACTCCGGACCTCCGCAAAGTAAATATTATCCCGCCAGCGGTTCGCCAACGGTGGGTTTCAACTTTAATTTGCTGTTTGTCCTTCGTTCCTTCTTGGGTAAATTGAAATGTAAGGGGGTCGCGAAAGTTGCGCGGGCATTGACGCGTTTGAGTCGCGTCTCTTATCGTTATCAGCCCGTATCAACGAGAATGGTTGTTCGAGACTTCGGCCTCAACAGACATACAGAACCCAGTGTTCAGCGACAGAAGGCAATGGCGCCCAGTACGACCAGATCAAAAGCGAAGGCAAAGGGGCCAGCCCCCAAGACTGCGGCCGGCGCAGCCACTGCAACAACACAGAAGAAGCCAGTACAACCCGATTCTAAGAACCCGCCCAAACTCTTCGTCCTCCCCAAGAACACCAGCCCTGCAGCTCGAATTGCCACATTGGCCCATCCCAGAACTTCCGAGCCGACACGATATTTTATTTGCCCGGAACAGGGTTTTTTCGAGTTCACAAAAATCGCCGCCCCGAAATCCCAACCCCGAAGTTGGCTGCTCGCCCCTAACGAGGACGAATGCGCCGAGGAGGGTACCCAAACCACGGACAATGGAAAAAAGAAAGCCGCCGTGAAAGATGAAGGGAACGAATATACACCTTCAGAAGGCTATATTACCTCCTCTGCCGACCTCTTCCTTGCCACGCCTATAGACCCGTTGTTCATCCTCCTCCCTGCCCTCGCTGGCAAATCTTCCAAACCCCGAGAAGAACCCAAACGCCTTTTTCTCGAAGCCGACGACTATCTCGACGTCCTATCTGCCACCTCACCCCACCTCAAATCAATTCTTGGCCATAACTCTTTGCGCAGCAAGTTCACAGATCGCCTAGATGCCGTATGTGACACAGTGGACGCCGGCGACGAGACCATGTACCGCCTGTCTGAGCCCAAGCTCATTTCTATCTTAGTCGAGAAATGCACAGCAGTTGTTGAAAAGGGCCTCCCTGCAAGCATGGAAGACTTGCTAGTTAGTAAAGCACTGGCCGTCCCTCTCCTCTCCGTAACGCGCGGGGAGGACTACCCAGACGAGGAGCTTGAACTTGCAGACGCAGAAAGCACCGCTACTCCAAAGACCGAGAGCGCCGAGTCGCAAACACCAAGCTTAGCTACGAATAGCTCTGCCACCCCAATTTCGGAAGCATCCACTGCTCTGACGACACCATCACCAGATGCCAAACCACCCATTGTTGCCCCTGAAGGTGTGCCGCACCTTCTCCGCCTCCGGACCGCATTCCAGTACCTCTGCTCTTCCTACATACCAGCCTCCCTCAGCTCTTCGCTCGTTTCCAAGCTCAGCGCTCCCGCCCCCGACCAAGCAGCGGCTTTCCCAGACTTTGCCCCCCTAGACAGCCACCTCGCGCATCTAGCGAAGCTGCGCGCCGACGCGCTCGCAGCGCGGTCCATGAACGATTTTTCGAGGAAGAGAGGCTTCGAAGACGAGGAGGCGGGCGAGACTAGGGCCGAGAAGAAGCGGAAGAAGGAGGAGGAGGAGAAGCTGGCTAAGAAGAATGAGAGTAGGGGTGTGAGAGACCTCAAGAAGGTGAATGTGAGCGGCATGAAGAAAATGAGCGACTTCTTCAAGAAGAAGACGTGAGGAAGCGTGGATACCCTTGATCATGAATCCTGTGTATGAGTAATTGACATATGGGCGCCTCCGAGGAGTTTATGCGGGTGCTTTTTGGGCGTTTGAGCGGCTGTATGAACAGTTAGTTTATGGCATTGTTGAATACGTTCCTGGTGTGGATGGCGGTTTAATGTCTGAATTGGCATTATAGTTTCTCGATTTAGAACGATACATAGGGAACGAGGTCATAGAGCCAGTAACTAGTATTTATAATTTGCTACTGAAGAATGCTACCTCCCATATCCAGAAATGTATGGATTCTCCTGCCCACAAAACGAACCAATCTCCTATTACTACAGTTTGATGTTGACACATTCATATATAACATGCTGCCTATGTCTGGCATTAAATGATTCCAATCCCAAGCCCATGGTGCTCCATCTTGAGTTTACACCCCAGTTTGGCCACCTACTCTTCTTTACTCTCCACATCCTTCTTGCTCTGCTCCGGCTCCTTTATTTTCTCTTCCTCCTCTTCAGGCTTGCTAACAATATCACTTTCCGACGGCTTTACGGGTGGTGAAGAAGTTGCATCGTCATCGCCATGGCCTTCGACTTCTTTTTTAACCTCCCCGTCACCACTCGTATCGACACCAGTGGATTCGTCGGCTTCTACATCCGCCTTCAGCGAGTCACTGGTTCCAATCACCTTCTTGACCTCCTTAGACGCACTTGCCGCGGTCTCTCTCACGACCTCGTTTGCGGTGAGCAGGCTGGCGCCAATGGCTGTGGTGATAGGGGAAGTCTCCGCCTTCTTATCCTCATCCTCATCCTCAGGCTTGACGTCTGCAACCTTCTTGTCCTCAGTAGTGACCGCCGTATCCATAGCCCTCTTAACCTCATCCTCGGGCTCCGCAGACTCCACCTTCTTGTTCTCAGTAGTGGCCGTCGTATCCTCAACCTTCTTAACCTCTTCTTCTGGCTCAGCAGCCTCAACCTTCTTGCCCTCCATCGTAACCGCCGCAGCCTCAGGCTCAATCTTCTTATCTTCTGCCTCGACCTTCGTATCCTCAACCTTCTTCACTTCTTCTTGCTCGGCGCTGAAAATCAGATCTCCATCCTCGGGGCTAATCTCCCATACCGACGTCACCGAGACCGCCAACTTCTTCCCAGGAGTCGGGGAAGGCTCCGCCACCTTAGCCACAGCCTTAGCAGGAGCTCTCCTAGCCGGCCCTCTAGCCCTGCCCTTCCTCGCGTCGGAAAGCGGCACCTTCTCCTTCACTTCCGCCACTTCTTCCGGCTTCTCCTCTTCCTTCTTTGGCGCCTGCGGGCCGAGCTTCAGGCGCTTATTCAGATCCGATAAGAACCCGCCTTGGAGCGCCGCAATCTTGCTTCCCACCGGGCGCGATGGTACCGGAGGCTTCGGCTTCGACGCTGCGGCCGCACTGTTCTGCGAGCTGGCCGAGTTGTTCGACTTTGTGGATCCCCCGGATTTGACGGTAGAGAGTGGCGCACCATCCGCGGAGTCTCCAGAGGCTTTCTTTACTGGTCGACTGGGTATCATTGGTTTGGAGCGCTCGGGAAGGGCAGGTTTCGCCTTCAAAACTGGCGAGGTAATTGGGGACTTTGCTCCACCACCTGCGGCAGTCTCTGCCTTCAAATCCGGCTTCGCATCAGATAATTTCTTCGTCGGGCGGGGCGGTATGGATGGCTTTAATGCCGCTGCAATGCTGGTCGTCGCGCGACCCTCGGCAGGCACCTGTTTCTCTTCAGAAACAGCAACAGCATCACCTGCAGGCTTTTCTACAGCCGAAGTCACTTCATCACTCTGAGGCCCAGAGACAGTCGTCTGAAGCTGCAACGAATCGGGTGAGTCTTCCCAAATATCTCTACTAGGGAATCGCTGCTGCTTTAACTCCGGCCTAGCCTCAGCAGCGATCGATGCGTTTTTCTCCCAAGGCTGCTTCTTCAAGAAGCTCTCAGTCTCTTGCTTGCTAAACTCCATGTCGGCCAGCTCCTCCTGTCGGCGCGCAAATGCCTGCTCAGGCGTCTCGCCCTTGCGGACTTCCAGAATCTCTCCGGCTGGTTTGGTGTCGTCGGGTCCTTCTGGCAATTGCGGTGTGGAAACTGTAGCCGTCTGCATATGCGAATCCGGAGTATCTTCCCAGACGTCTTGAGATGGAAAATGGCGGCTCTTCAGCTCTGGACGGGACTTGAGTATATCAGCCTCCGTCGGTGGCTTAGCTTCTGGTTGTTTGCTCTCATCATCCTCAGGAAACAATGGCTCATACTCCTTAACGTCCTCGAGCGGTGTTGACACGGCATCTCTATCAAATTCTCCTTGCTGAGATATACTTGGAATGTCCTGACTGCTTCTGTGGCGACTTGTCGGCCTACTGTCGCTGGCAGTCAAGGCGCTACCGGGTCTGAAGTATGACTGTTCATCATCATAGTTGTTGTCTTGTAGAGGTGAAACAGCTGGCTGGAGCTCATGCCCGTGCGGTCCCTTAGCTACCTCGTCCGAAGCCAAAATGGGGACGCCGTGTCCGCTTTCGGTGATGAAACCGCCCGCATCAGGGGTGTTACCACCTAAAGGTCCAAGGTCTTCTGTAGACTCTGAGTGCTTCTCACCTCCGTAGATCCTACTAGTCCGACGGTTTGGTTCTTCAACGTGCACAACGGTGTTGTCGTCATTTTCGCTCGCAAGGCTCGTCTCAGGGGCTTTTTGGACTGTACGTCCCAGGCTTTCAGCAGATTCGACCTTGTCGAGAGAAGTCGACCTCTCCTTTTTCAAAACCGGCGAAATATCAGCTGAAAGCCTTGGTGAAGCCATTCGTGAGATATATTCGTCTGTGGCAACGTAGCCAACTTGCTCTGTTGGGGTACCAACGAGAGTTGCTGAGTCTAGATGAAAGTGTTAGCTACTGATATCTTGGTACTCTCTTTAAAGATAATGGAGAGCGCGTACCCTGTCCTGAACTTCTGTGTCCGGTGTCCCTAACGATTTTATTCAAATCCTCGCTGCTCATGGCCCAGTTGTTTCTCTCTTCACCGTACGCACTAAGCTCTTTCTTCCATAGTTCAGGATGTTTCTCGTAGTAAGCTTGTTCAAATTTATCCTTCGACATAATCCCATGCCCATGCATTCCATAACTACCAGGCGGGCCTTCGAAGCCGCGGCCGCTCTTTTGTCGTTGATGGAGTGGCCTAGATCCGTCATTGTGGAACCCAATACCTGGCTGATATGGAGATTGTGGCGAAGGAGAAGGAGCCTGCACCATGCCAGCATTAGGGTACATAGGCACTCTGTGGCCTACGTCAGGGCCGTCGGGCTGGTCTTCATTATCAGCCGAGGAAAGTGGGCGTTCCAGCCCAGTTGACCTTGAGCTGGCAAAGCTGTCTTTTGCTCTCAAGGAGTGCCTCTCTGGGTCCCTGTCATCGACAGAGACCCTTTCTTCACTTCGCGGCTTTCCGAAACCAAAAGCCGCAGCTTGTGAAGAGTCGGTCCTTGTGACGGTGTTGATTTGGTCTTTTGCGCTGGATCCAGGAAATGACGGCCTAGGGGCGTAGAGCTTTAGATCCTCCGCAATATTTCTTGTTTCATTGGGTGGTCTGGGTGAATCTACAGGATCTGGTGTGCAGATTTCCGCATATTCCATCCCCTCCTGTCCGACTGAAGGCATGTGTGTTACGCTCGATGGCCTCGGAGGCGCATCTGGCCCTGTGGTACGGCCATTCTCCCTCAGATGTGTTGCAGTTTTGCCGCTAGCGACAAAGTCTGGCTCGTTGAGGGGCGAGGGGGCATAGCTGTCGCGCATTGGGGACACGGATCGATCAGCGCGGCGGTTCGTAGGTCGAGGTGGGATCTTGGGGATATCGCTGCCCAGTGTGCTGCCGCTGTTCGCGGATGCTGGTTTCTGAGCTTGGCCCCGCGTCGGTCGGGGAGGTATTTGGGGTAGTTGTTGAGTCGCCATGATTGCAGTAGTATATGATTCGTAACTGTTGGTCAAGGGATTCTATGGATCGTCAAGGGACTGTCTCCATAGTCAGCTTAGTAGGTCTCAGCAACAAATTGATAGGCAAGGCACCGTGCATTTAGAAAACAATGATGAAAACAAGAAGGACAATTTGATTGGTATGGAGGGTTGTGAAATAATAGCATTGAGGATGCCCATGAGCGAGTTGAGATTGATGGAGTTCAAGATGTAATCTTGGACTTGCTTGGGCCAGACTCGCGTCATGGCTTCAGCTAGACTGTTCCCAAAGCGGAGCGCCATTATCATCTCCCCTACCACTAAAATACTAAAATAGAACTAACCTCTCAAATCACAGCGCCTTGAGGGATATATCAAATTCCACTGATAAGCAAACAGCGCAATCACTTACTTTTATAAAAGATAAGGCTTCTAAATGTGATATGGATTGGCGGTGAAACAGGGCGTAAACGCACAGTTGTCAGGCTCTTATGAGTTACGACTCCATCGAGATGGACTGGGTGATGAGACACATGTTATACTTGGAGAAACGACGGCCAGGGCGATGGCCCAGGCCACGGGATGCCTGACCAAGTTCATGCACAGATTCCAATACGGCCAATACCTCAAATCTGGCGATCGCAAGTAGAACTCCCAGACCGCTTGGACAGTTGTAGCAGGTTTATCATCAAGGGGTACTCAAGTACGTTTGAGGTCTTTCTTACATGATCCAACACATGTCACATTTCGATTTGATGGCCGTCGATGTGCTCATAGATGCGCAGTTGGGAGGTAAAATATATGCTATGTGTTACTAGACTCCGACAAGTGCAGTGGCGACTGCTGACCTTTGAAGAAAGGTACCGCCACCCCTCATCCATTTACTTGAAGCAATCACGAGGAGGAAGTGTGGCGTAAGGGATCGGCGGG
>JPJV01001359.1:0-22066 GCA_000750745.1 Pseudogymnoascus sp. VKM F-4281 (FW-2241)
GCGGGAGCCCGCCAGTCTCCACATATGTGCATTGCCAGTAGGATATTATCGTTGGATAAGAACATATGGCCCATTGCAGGAGTTCGAAAGACTATCCAATATCAAAAGAGGCTGCTACGCTTCTCAGATTTCACTTTAATACGCAAGACAGATGTCTGCGAAGTTGCTGCACCATGATAAACTCTCGCTTGCTATAACATAAATAAACCACCGCAAGGCACGGTGGCTATCAAATTCCTTCGATTGAGGAGAATACAAATACACACGCCTCCAAAATCCATGAACGCCCATGCTCCAAACTGAGTATAGCCATTCTATACCCAGGTAATGCTCACCATATCAGTCGGTCGTTCCTTGTCCAGCAATTCCAGTCTTCGTCTTCTTTCATTGTAGCCCCCCGCTCACTAACCAGGCGTCACCACGGGGTCTCAAGTATCCATCTCTCCTCCTTACACAATCATTTGTGCAACGCCTTGCCCACCGAGGGTCTTGCTGCCGGTGAATGCTTGTCCCTTCACTCCCGCCAGGGCATATAACCCAGCCGTGATCGTCAATAACACTGCAGCAGCAATAAGAGATGTAGCGTCAACCACAAGGCTAATCCATTGGATGGCAGCCATGACGAGGTAGATCAAGGCGCGCATGTAGTTTGTCGTGAATCTCTGCATGAAGGTATCGAATGTCGACGAGGTAGGGCAGACTCGCATGAGGAGAGGGATCTCAATGAAGATGATTATGAAAGACGACACCCTGTGCAATCTGGTGAGCTCCTGCAGACGCATGGGGCTGAGGCGGATGACTTACAGGCAGAAAACACTGAATATGATCACTAGACTGAGGTGGAACAAGTTTGCAATGCCAAGCGCAAAGCAGAGGAATATGCAGACGACACCCAACCTGAAGAAAGCAATAAGTCATTAGCCATGTCCACCAGCCGTCGGACCTCCGGAAAGTATGAGAAAGTGAATCCGATTAATATCTAGTCCCTTTGCTTGAGACTTCGGAAGCAAGTTGCTTGTTGAGTTTCTCTGGACGCACTGGCCCAGCTTGCAAGGTGTCATGAAGAGAGTCTCTTACCATTGCGCGTATATACCTTTAAAGCAACGTTAATCACCATGATATCATTATAATGTAGACCAGTACTCACTGAAATTCCTCGAGGCGAACTCCTCTTTGAGCGTCATCGTTGCTGATTTCTTTGAAAGCTATTTGGTATCGGTGGCTGTCACAGTAGTGGGTTAGCATCGGCTCGGCAGGTCGTTGATGGCTCTCTCTGTGTCCAGTTTGTCAGTACTCACTATTGTTAGGTTCTTGGTAGAAGCCGCAGATATTGCAATAGAGAGCTTTTGTTGTTTCAATATTCTGTTTACCTATTCAAGGTCAGACTGAGGTTCCTTTGTTACGAAGCTTTGAGTGATGCCGCGTAGCTTACGGTCCCACGCTAGGCCTTTCGCGGATTTATGCGGCAGGCACCGGAAATATGCACTCATCCATTGTTACTTCCTTAAATTGTCTACTTATAAATTACTGTCTATCTATTACAGGCACCAACAATTTGGCCTCGGTCTATTCACAGTATATATATAATCCTCTTTTGAAAACAAGTGATCTCGCGACTGCTGTCCCACTTACACCACGAGTTCTGGAGCTATATACATTTGTTAAGCGGACTCTTCATGATCCCTCACAACGCTTCGGACCGTCAGGTCGCCAGTGGTTACGCAACTCGTTGGGCATTCTGTCTTAAGTAACTTGTGAGAACTATCATAACTTTCAAAACAATTCAGTGTTCGTATCAGATATCTTCTTTTATTCGTCATCAAAGTCAGACTGCACTATGCAAGCAAATTGCACATCACGCTCCACAGAATACGTCTTGGCTGTCTATATTCCCACCAACCTAGCACCACTAACCGAACACGAGCTTGAAGATATCGTTGAAGATGAAGTAGCTTCCGGCTCCATCAGGCAGAAGCTGGAAACACTGGCTGTAGTTCATTGGTCTCTGTTCCTCATCGACCTAGGACATAATTAGCTTTTGTCAAAGAGGCGCAGACGTAAAGTTATGATGTATCCAGTGCGCTTGAAGGTGGGGTAACTAACCAAAAGAGCACCGGTAACCAAGATGATAATACCACCATCCTGGCCTGGCTGCGCATCCAAAGTCGACACTTGATGCTTGACCTTGGCAAATGGGAGAGACTGAGCATTATGATGATTAGTATTGGGTCATTAGATGCGCGCCATGGAGAGTACATACCGTAAGCTTCTCGACAATGGGCCCGGCACCAGCGACAGCCGCGGACTCAAAGGTCAACATAGAGTTGTCGCGCTGTGTGAAAACCACTTGTCAGTCTCTTTATCTAGTGAATGGTATTGGAGCAGAGATTGATGGGGTTTCTCACGTAAAGAGGAGCCAACTGCGACCTATCGGTGTCGAACTGGTTGTAATAATACTCCGTAAACTGCTCTGTTCGGCAGACTTAGCAAAGGATCGTCGCCACAAAGATGCCAGCACATCGATTGTGTGAAATGAACAGAGTCATCTTCGCAAGGCCAAATTTGGCCATATCGCCCTGGTGTTTACTCACTCGCGATTCCTGCAAAGTCTAAAACGAAGTTGTTAGCTTTGGACATCTTTGGCGGGGTCATTTCAGCGACAACGGACAACGCAGAGGACTGCGCTGCCCGACAAGAGCATCGATGACAGGAGAATAAATGAAATCACTCACCGGCCATCTTGAATGGTGTATCGCTATGGCGATGATTATAAAGTGTCAAAAAGAGTTATGGTTCCGCACAGAATGGCAGAGTGCTGTTCATGGAGGGGTCCAATATTGACATACAAATGAGACAACAAGCTTGTTGTGCCTCAGGTAACAACGGCGCTAGTGACTAGCGGGAAATTATTTACTTATGCCTTCCCATCGTTCATCTTCTCTCTTTCCCAATCTTCATTCTCTACAAATCCGACTTCGTTGCTTCCTGGCTTTTGTGCTGGACACATTCCGGAGCTCAATTAATATTTTCTAGATGGTATGTTTCTCTCCAGCTTTTCCTTCGAACCCACCATATTATGATGATAAACCCTTCCATTAAGAACGGCCAGCGGAATCTTCCATGTCGAGACAATCAATTATCAAGCTCAACAGTCTGATCTATATGCACATTCACACATATTCAAACGTATATGTACAAGCACAGAATGCTAACAATCTGTCGCACAGGTCATTTCTCTCGAGTTTGCCGTCATTCACCGCCACATGGGCCTGGTCCGATTCTAAAACTGTATGGATGGGGTGACGGGAGTTGCTATTTCAGCACTTTACAATAGTAATAAAAGCCTTCAAAATGATATACTCTATAAACAAAGAACTGCTGCATTCGTAGCTTCATTATCGTGTTGAGAAATGTTTGAATTAGGGCACATATCATGCTGAATGTCGTTTTTAGTTTGCTGTAAATGTGCCCTTGTGTAGTTGCGGAAATGGTTGAGCTAGAGTACTGTGCCACTCTTGGAAGCGCGCAGCTACTGGTACTGCACATTACATGATATAAACAAGGTCAACAACTGCCCCGCACGACTATAATGCTTCACAAGCTATAATATTTGAATATATTTCTTCGGATTCAGATGGCATATTGGGATATTATATTATATACTATCACTATTTGACTAGACAGCTCCAGCACGGTAAATATACGTTGAACAGCCCATATTAGAACAAAGAAATCGAATGTCCTCGTCTCGTGGGGTGGTGTCGTCTCGCCGTTCCTTTCCTCGCGCTACCTCTGTTTGGTCAGACATGCGGCGGTCAGGCTGCACCAGCACCACCTTCGCATCTCGCTTCACGAACTTTGTAACTTCTGCATCTCAGCTGCTTTACCCACAGAGCATATTTCTCGTTCTCAAGGAGCTGAGGCAACCCGTATTAAGATTGATATATTGCTTCTGTCTTTCTAGCTTCACGGACCTCGCGTCCCCACTGCAGCAAGCTCGACCTCGACCTCAACCTCGCCCAATCATCATTTCCCCCCTCCTCGCCCCGAGCCCGCCACTTCACCAAATCGCCCTCAAAGCCCGTAAAAGCCTGTATTTCTTGTTGCGCTGCAGCTGGCTTAGCCAACAGCCAAATGCCTTGCTTCAAAGGAATAGCAGTGTCCGTCCACGCTGAAGGGGCGCCACTTCCAGAGTACTCGGTCCAGAAGCAGTCGCGCGTGTCCCGCGTCAACACCTACATCCCGGTCCCACAAGCTCATGTTCCCAAGGATTCCCTCTCCAATAAGCCGGAGCCTTCCCGGTTTGCTATCTCGATCACTCTCCTCACTTCCGGCATAGCTGTTCCTTACTCGACCCCTAAGGCCACCCCCGACAAGCCTTACCCGCGTGCCCAGATTGTCTCCGACCCCTCCAATAAAAATGCCGACAAAGGGCCTCATGGCGTAATTGGGCCCTATATACCGATTACAAACTCTGAAAACGAAACTATAGCTGCATATATTTATTTCGATGGGCGCCCAAAGGAGGAGGTGGCTACATTGCTGCGCCCTGGAGAGGAGACTTGGGTAAACTCAAGATGGGTGCAAGTCCCGGACTCCGAAGGCGGGGGCCTTGCTGAGCGAGAGTTTCTATTCCGTGAAGTGGGCCTAGAGCGCTGGCTTAATGGACTGGACCTCGATGGTGGCAAAGATGCTGCCGCAAAGCTCGAACGGCGCCGGCAGAAGTTTGAGAAAAGGCGCAGTCGCCGGCGGACTGGGAACGGCGACATCGATATGTCACCAACAAAGAAGACGGATGGCACACGAGACGATGTGTTGCGCTATGGAGACAGTGAGGGGGCGCCAGTTGAGAAGCTATCTGATGACGACGCTATCTCTGACTGGAGCTCTGATGATGATGCGCCTCCCGAAGCTGCTGGTCAGATTAAAGTTGCCATGTTCAGAGTGCTTGCATCAGGAGAAATCAAACGGGGTGAATACTCGCCACAATTCGACGCGCATGACGACGATGAGGGCTCCGAGGGCGGCAACAAAGACGCAAATGGAGGGTCCTCCGAAGCTGATATCGACCATACAACAAGCTTTGCTAAGCCCAAAACCCTGGATCCGAAATCAATCAGCACACAGACAGTTACTGGCATTGATGGACCTGACAAGCCATATGCGGTCTTCACATTTTTTTACAGGGGCGAACGTAAGGATCAAAGTTAACTACAATAATTTCCAAGACGAGAAGCTAACTGAGTTTAGGCCAACTGCAGAAGATGGGAATACTTGATTCTTCTAAGAATGCGAAGACAACGCCAGCTGCCGCCAAGCGTGGATCTACACAAATGGACTTCTCAAACCTCGGGCCCTTGAAGCCGGGAGGCACCGTTGGCTTTTCCGCCTTCAGAGACACAGAGGAATCAGCGCGGAAGGCTAAGTCTAGAAAAGCAAGCAACGGCAGTATACTTGAAGACAGCGATGATGATGATGATGATGTCGACATTGTTGGTAAAATGGAACAAGCCGATGACAAAGATGTCAAGGCCATGCTCAGCCCCGAGGATGCAAAGTACTCGGGAGAATTAGCTGAAGGCGTTGGCCGAATCAAGGTATGCTTTTAGACATGCTCCTCCTCCTTAACAATATCAGCTAACGCATCCTCAGCTGAAACGCCAACACTCCGCCGACCCTATGGGCGGTGCTCGCCAATCTCCTGTATCTGCCGGTACACCCTCAGGAACAGTAACGCCTCCAGCAGCAACCGAAGCGCCCACCGCAACCCCTGCCATGAACATCACCAACAACATGTTTGGCAAGACCACTCTTCCCGACGACTCCGTCATCGGCAGCCCCCTAAAGAAACAGCGCGCCACAACCTTCAGCGCCACGCCCGAAGAGGCGAAAACCCTCCTGAACTCCGCAGGTGTCCCGCTCCCGTCTGGAAACATCCTCAGTCTTGCCGAGGCGGCCCATTCGAACACGACCGCTCCACCACAACTACCCACGGTTAATTTCCCCCCCAAGACCGACATGGAGGAGGAGGAGCTGTAGACAATGATTTTACATCACAATACATGTCTCCTACCTCCTTAATGCATGGGCCTGGCGTTGTTGGGTATATATGGGAGTGTAGTTAGGCCTGAAACTAGCATGTGGCTGTTGCGACGGTTTTCACGAGGGGGAGACGAGATGTTGGCCGCTGGTGGCTGTCGCTGTTTGGGCCGCAGAGCAAAGAGCTATTCGTTGGGTGATAACGGGGCGGGGACGCTTAGAAACACAGCTGAGATGAGGGGAGAGGGGACGTGCTCACAAACAATGTAGGTAGCATTTTGTATTATACCCGGCGAGAGGAGTGTGATGGAGAAATGGGTCTCCGAATAGATTTGTATTTGAACCCGCTGGCTATATCGGCATCAGTGAGTGAACTTGGTTATCGTATCGAGTACCATATATATGAAGTTGTTCGGGCAGGCTACCCTTCCAACATATTGATTCGGCGACGTATAGTAAGGTAGATCCTGATATCACATCACCGCAAGGCAAACAACGTATTCAATCGGCAAAAAACTCCATTATATTTTACATAAACGGTTACACCCACCCACCAATCCCAAACTCCCATTAAACCCCCTTCATATAAAATAAAAAAGCAAAGAGTCCCGGTCCCAACGCCATATGTGTGACATCCATGGGTTCTATCCGCCCCCCCACCGCGCCGCCTAATCCCGCCGGCAACAGCAAGCAAAGTCCTTAAAAGAAACATCCCCCTCCCGAAACCCCATATGCTTTGTCCCGCCCGGCATTAGTGCGGGGCAAAGGCGTCCATTATCATTTTGAGAGATGCATTAGGTAAAAGTGTGAAAATCCACCAGCGCGTGCGAATAAACCGTTTAAAACCCGACGCTCGCTATGCAGGGAACCAGATCTCTCCAAATCGTCATGTCATGCGCCAATGGATGGTAAGAGTTTATGTAACAATTGAAAATCACAGCTTTGTGGAAGTGCATGCTGCCTGGGATCGGCAGCATGTACAAAATCGTATCCTTTGTTCCCAGGGTATGCTCGAGTCAACAATAGTCTGGTGAATCAGAAGAGAGCGCAATGGAACACCTTCAAGGATTACGTTGAGTCAACGCGGCGAATCGTTCAGCGACCTGGAGAGGTCAGTTATTGCTCTGTACCAAGGGAGCGCATGATGTGAATTACCTCTGGTGCGGACTTGATAAAGGGGAGGTCAAAGAACATGTATTTTTCGTTCTTGATGAGCTCGAAGATTGTGATGAGCAAGCCCCAGGGTTGTGGCCAAGGTCCAATGAGTCTCTCCAGTAAAACCCGAGTTATTTGTTGTCGGATATCCGACTCTTCCTGGTCATTCATATCATTGCCAAATACATCAAGTAAAGCCTGGCTGAAATAAAGTGTGTGGGCATTGGGGAACCGTAGGTGGTTGGCCATGCTGTTCACAAAGTAGTAACGAGCCTCTGAGCTTAACTCATGGATAAGCATAGTTAAGAGAGCCGAATCAGGGGACCCTTGGATGAAGATTGGCCCGCCTTTCTGAGAGGCATTTTCGATTGCTTGCATGCCGATGTGCAATACAATCGCGTCGATAAGCTCTAAGTCAACATGGATTGGTAGGTATCCGGCTGATGTTTTGTGGCTCTTCTGGCGCTGAATTGCATGTGCAATGTGAGCGACAGCATCTTCAGATGGCCCACTTTGCAATGCTTGGTCGACAAGATCCAAAAGCCCGGCTTCTTTCAGGGGCACCTCTGTATTAAACGCAACGGACGGAGGCTCGCGAATGTCTTCAACGCGGTCTATCTTGAGGCCAGCCTGGAGAGGATCTGGCATTTTGGAGAATGCTGATGGACCGGACGTTAAAATCATATTGTGTAGCTGAATGCAGTGTGGAGGAATAGCAGCACAGAGGCGGACATGATTGCCAGATAAGAACTCTGGATAATCATGGTGCAGGACCACGAGAACCTTGATTGCTCCATGGTATATGTCTTTCGTCACTGGCGGTATATGTAGCTGCTTAAGAAGCTCTCCCAAGTATAGCATCAGGCACTCCAATAACTGCACGAGTGGTTCCCAGCCACTCTGGTGCTGCAATCGAAACATGTGAGGCATGAAGTCCCTGTGCGAGATGAGCCCAACCCATGCGAAAACAAATCCAGGGTAGCGCGATGGCTGCAACTTCAAAAATGCATCCGCAAATACTTGATAGAACTGGTTTCGGTGGGCTTCTGAGAACTGCGGCGCAACAACATTGAATTCGTGCAACATTGTCGAGAACAACCTGAAGAAAACCTTCTGATTGAAACCTTCACCACGCATGACGTGATGGTGGTTCAAAACAAGAAGTATGAGAGACAAAATAGCCTCGAAATAAGCCACCTTATCACGCTGGACTTCCCCAGGTCGTTCGCCGGACCGCTTCACCAGGCGTACAACTAACTTAGCCAAAGCATCAATAGGGAGATAGGCGTCATTGGCTAAGCCGTTGTTCTGGAAGTGGTGATCGAAACGATCGACCGACGCATCAATGCAAATACGTAGGAATAGGCAGGTATTCTCTTGATCGGTGACAATTTGTTTGTTGTGCAGCTGCTCAATAAAGTTATTGGTGGTGCTTTCCGTGGCGCTCGCGCTGTTGCTCAGATTGACCCATTCCTCGAAGACGTAGCCCATCTGGTCCTTGTGGGCCTGGAATTTGTTGTCGCCATCGCTGGTTAAGGTCTGCATTAGGCCAGATGATTTCAGCTTCTGGATAAGCTGTTTGCCAGCTTCCAAATCGGGCTCCTCGCTCAGCCACTGAGCAACAGCTTCAAAGCCTCTTGCAAAGTCCGTGAATAATGCGACGGGTCTATCAACCAGAAGCACTCGGCTTGTGAGCGTCGACAAGAAATCAATTGCTGACACTTTGCGCTGTTGCAAAGCTTTGGAAGCAGCGATATCAACGCGTTGCCAGTCGAGAAGCGAGATGTCCGTATTGATTAGGGACAGGACAAGTGGCACGCTCAACAAACGTTCATCGGGCTGCTGGGCAATAAACATCACAACATGTCGTGCTGTGCCGCTGTGCAGCTGACAAAGCATATCTAGAATGTGCACCAAGCTCTCAATGGCAAGGTCACCCTCGGTAGATGGGCTGAAAAGCAATTGCAGAATATGGTCTGCAGTGAACCTCGAGGCCTCATCAGATACTTGAGTGTTTCTTATGATAATTTGACCGAGAGCATCAACGATATCAACAATGGTGTGAGGTCGAGGCAGTTCGGAGTAGTGTTGTTCCGGGGAGTTGCTTGCTGCCCTCAAGAGTTCGTCAAGTAGCTCTTGAATTCGGTCCGCCAGATTTCTGTGGTCAACAGGAGGAGCTGGAGATCGTCCGTTGGTCAATGACGCGGCAGGTTGCCCATATGAATGGGGCTGGCTGCTGATAAGCGGCATTACCGGGGGTTCTGCCGGCGTTGGCAAGTTCCCCACAGATGGATATTGGTCCTGGAGGACGTCATTTGCTATGGAGCGGCTGGCATCCGATGTCGAAGTAGCATGAGCTGAAATTCCAAGAGAGGTTATTCGAGGTTGTCTGGCAAACTCATCGTATATAGCCATCTGTTCCGAGTTGAGACCTCCCGGGGTACCGGGCAATAGCTTGTACGGGTTTGGAATGGTCATTGCCCAACGACTCAAAGTAGGGTCAACATAAGGCTCGGTGGGTCTTGCAGCTCGCCATCTGCGGCGCGCCTCAATTTCTGACTCGATCATATCCTCAATCTCAGGGACAGCACGCTCCTCAGCCTTGTTCTCGACTTGCTTGCAGGCCATATCGAGGTTAGAGTTGACACACATTATGATGGTCCCTTCTGCTAGGCCCTGGTTCATGCTCATGGATGCTTCGCGAATATAGTTATTCATGCTGGCGCGGAGGGGCTCCTTCGAAGTAACAAGGGCAAGACTGCCAGCAGTTTTCTTGACCATAGCAATAGCGGCATGTCGTAATCTATTCTCATCACCCTCAATAGCAAAATCTTTGTGTATCATTTGGGCAGTTGAGATCGCTGCGATTGTAACGGAACGCTCAACAACCGGTGATATGATCTCGTGTACAGCACGTGTGATCGCTGTTCGGACGATATCTTGTAGACGTGCTTGATTAACCAGATCATTTGCTGGAGGGTACACCAGGAGAGGACCCAGGTCGGGAATTGACGAAGTTATATCTTGAGGCGAAAATCGGCCAGTGCCAACACCAGGTGCGATACCATTCATAGAAAGGCTATCAAATCTGTCGACGACATCAAGCGAGATCGGCTCGGTTGGCTCATCAATAGCTGGCAAACGAGTCTGAATGTCTGTTGAAGGCTCTATACTCTTATGATCAAGATTCAGGCCCTTGCACAAAACTTCTATCTCAAATTTGAGGTTCAGTTTGAGCTCGGCATGCTGGTAGAGTTCAATGAGCAGATGTATGATGTCCATCAGCCAAGGGTTAGGAGGTTGAAAGATCGTCGACGATGCACCTTGCAGCAATACCTTACATACAAACGGGATAACGACGATCAAACGTTGAGTATCAAATGCTTCAAGAAGCAGCTGCTTAAACGCAATATTCTTGTGCTTTATCGGCTTGTCCCGTGCCAGGGTCAGGGATCCCAGCCACCCACCTAGGTTCTTCAGGTGGGCGCGTTCAGTAGACGACTGCATGGTGGCCTCCGCGTTGAGCATTCGGATAACACTAACATAAGTCTCGCGTAAGACCTCCGACCAAAGTGACTTGTTCCCGAACAGGCGTACGAGGTCTAGGTAGAGCTGGTGGTAGTTTGGCTGCATTTTGGCCCGCTCTTCGACCAAATGTCCTGCGAACCATTGCTGATGCCTCTCCTCGATGACATCTTTAAGCTCTTTGAATTTTGTCTCAAGATTTCTCTCCGTGATGTTGTTCAACACAAATAGAACCTTCTCTTGGGTGTCATCTGACGGGTCTTCATAAATACTATTATATGCCGGCTGGTCAACGTGTAGCGCGTTGAACGGCGCAACACTTGGGTCAGTGGAAAGCATGTCGTCAAAGTTTCCATTCGGGATGGCACCGCCATTAACGGAATTGTCGGCGGACAAGTCATTCGCGTTGCCAGTTCGTGATAAATCCGCCTGTTCGCGGCAGACTTCATCGGCTCTGACCCAAACATCTGTCCCTTGAAGTCCGGGAATTCGCAACAGATGTCGACAGAAGCCTGGCCATTCTCCAAACCTTTCGAAGGTTTGCTTCAGTGCCTCCACGCCAAACTTGTACATTGGCTGATCGGGTGTATTGTCTTTCACCGCATCCAAAATCATGCCGAGGGCAACTTCCAATGGCAAATCTGGGAGAAGCTTCGCCTTGATGATTCCACCGAACAAGACGGCAGTTGTTTTGAGCGCTTCCAAGGGGTAGGTACTATAAAGACTGTACTCGTCAAAGAGACCGTGGATCATGCAGGCAAAGACATCCTGATCGGAGGGGTTGCGAGACAACTTATAGTCTCTGAGGGCTTCGACAACAGCTCGAACTTTTATTTCTTCGCTGTACATGCGCTTGTAGTGCTCTTCCATTTTCTCGTTGGCTTCGATAGGCAGCGAGTTCCTTTCACGGCCGTTTTCGTCGATAATGTCATCAAAACCCTCACCATAGTTGACGAGTCGAGGGTATGCCGTGATACACGACCGTTGAAGGGCCATCTGCTCTGTGCTTAATGATCGGGGCAGGATGCTGGTCAATATATTCAGAAGCGCTGATATCGTCCTCACAGGCAGCATGACACTTGTAGGCTGCTCCTGATCAGTCCTTTGGACCTGAAGCTCATGCTGCGCCTTAATACCGAGGAAGTTGAGCAGCATCTGTGCTAGTTCGTCGGGATGTTGAGAATGCTTTTGCTGCCATTGATCGAGCTCGAGTTTACCGCTAGCATGCGCCCAGGCAGCAAGATCCAAACCAAATCCATTTAATATGAGGAGGTCATACAGCCAGTTATGTCTGATTGAATGCTCAAGAATCATAGGCAGTTCAAGTGGTGTCCGGCCATGCGTCTCAATAAGCCGCCCTACGAGCCAATTCCTGTCTTTATTCCAAACCGCATACAACACAAAGTCGTAATTAGGGTCGATTTTGTATAGGAAGCGATCAAATAGAGAGTTTAGCGTATCGGTCGCCAGCTCCGGCCAAGGTTTCGGCACACCAAAAGCAGACACCACGAATACATCCAAGTTCGGTACAACAACCTCTTGGAATAGTCGTTTGGCTTCTGGAGTGTCGGAGGCAATATTGGATTGCAGTGCCACATGAAACACCGCTTCGAGCGCAAGTACGGACACTAGGGGGTGTCTCACGGCGCTTGCTGCGCGCTCTTGAACATTCAACATCGCTCCTGCGAATTCTGCAAGGGTGAAGGAAGGCTGCAAACCCGGAATAGTGCTTGCATCTAGCTGTTCCGGTTTCAACGAAGCATATGCGTTGATGAAAGATAACTGGGTTTCTGAGCTCTGCCAACGGCCACCCCACAGGCTTTGGATGTCGAAAGAGCTATCATCGTCGGCAAGGGGTTTCAGAGCAGAATACAGAGCAAAGAACTGATCAGAAGAAATGCGAAGGCCTTCTTGATCAAATTGTGCCACTGCGCGTTGCCAGTTAAAGCTCCGCGGTAGTTCCTTTCGAAGGCTCTTGACGAGCACCGGCGTCGAAAATCGAGGTGTGCGGCTAATTGCTGTGTATAACAAGGCCATGCCGACTTGTTCCTCCTCCAGTCGACTAATACCCATGCTGCGAATGTATTTTATACAACTTTCCTCATCGGCCGTAAAGGCAGCTCCCATCCTTCGAATGTATGATATGAAAGGGCTGTGGTCGAAAAAAGGTTTCATTAGATATAGCGCTGCTAGAATTTCGACTGGGAGTGTGTCTTGTTCCGGTTGAGAGTATCGATATCGTATTGCCATCTGGAAGTCAGCCTTGGCCCCATCGTTGAAGTTTGGCGGGTGTTCTTGGATGAAACGGTCGATTATGGTTGCCACAAATGACGCTGTCATGTCTCCGTGGAGGTTATCGTGTGGTGAGGAGAGGATTTGGAGGAATGATTGAAAGTTTGCGGAAAGTATGGCATCGGCTGTGACGTGTCAGTGTCCTGCATGGGGGGTATCGGTTGAGCCTATCGAACCTTTGGTCTTTAGATCTGATCGTGAGCACTGTTTGAAGGCTAAAGCTAGGATTGTCTTCTCGAGCGCATCCAGCTTAAAGTGCTCCATGAAAGTTGACAGATCGAAGTCGCGGAATATATCCTCGTTCGCTGTTTCGATGGACTCGGCGATCTTCCCGGCTTGGTCGACATCATGCGAAACCTTTCGAACCTCATTGACCAGGATTTGGTAGTTGCCGGGGTTTGCAACTGATCTATTCACGCCGGGAAATATCTGCGGCGCATTGCCGACAACCAGTCGGCTGAAGTATTTCTGGAATACTTCCATGCCGTGGTCATCGATCAGCTTCGGGACTTAGTTAGCGCAACGGACGTGTCAACTGCACAAAGACGTGACAAAACCGTACCTTCCTGAGCTGTTCTGCTTGTGCTTCCCACTTTGTTCTGTCCTTATCTTCTTTGATGGTGCTGAGGAGTAGGTATACTTGTGCGACGACAATCTTCGTCAGTGAGTTCGAGCCAGTTGGGGTGCTTGGGCTTGGCCCTGCGCTGAGGCCGCCGGTGTGTGGACCGTGAGGTGAATGGCTGCTGGCTGTTATGATACTCTGCGCGGGCGAAGGTGTATATGTGCCGCTTCGATGATGAATTGGGACCATCGAGTAGGGTGCTGAAAGGGCAGAGGTCCACTACACCAAGGAAGCTTCCCTCTCGAACCTTGCAGTTGTCGGAGGATAGAGACCAAGTTGTATGGACATGGGATCTGGGGTCAGATGATAAGGGGTGCGGTGAAGGGGGCCGGTGGGGTCGCGGTCGGGGATAGTAGATTGACAGAAGGAGGATAAAGCTTTGGAGGAAGGGCGAGTGAGGTTAGAGTGAAGTGGTGTTGTACAGTCGCGCTTGATGAGGCTTGCTCCCTAACCGAGCGTCTGCGCTGCTGTACCTACCTACACTAGCGCAGAGTGTCGGATGACTAAGCATGGTAACTGTCAATGGCTGAAGTTTTACTTAGTAGGTTGGGAACGGCCACTACAGTCACGTGCTCATGGTATATGCATGTACCTAAGGGGAAAGAACAATAGGGGGTTGGCAATGCAGGAACAAAGACGGGGAACGTAGTAGGGTTCAATCTTTGTATATTAGCAAGCTATTAGATGCAGTTTGATTTTTGCTTGCAATGTTATTTTTTAATACATTCCTACCACCCAGTATCACGTACTACAGCGTTTGGTATGTGACAAGCTGGAGAGGGGTGCGTGTATGTACAGTATTGACATTGGCTGCCTTCAATTTAAAAGCCAACATTTTATACCATGCGGATAGAGACCTTGAATGTTACTGTGGTTTGCTGATTTGCTATGGTATATATTCATACATATATGTATGAAAACGATGTGGCTGTCTGGAATTTGATATCACATACCTTCATTATTATTTCACAAATATAAAAATAATCAAGTTCGTTGAGATTACTAGCTCATCATCGCACACGACCGAACGCGGTATTAAGAATATTGAATAAAAGGACCAATATAAAACAAATATTTGTATTTGTCGGATGAGGCAAAAGTAACATTGATAGTTGATAGTTGATACTTGGTATGACTTGGTGGGGTTGTATATCCTGTACGATGTGGTCTGGTGGCCAGGAATGACCGGTTGCTGGGGGAACAACAACCCAAGTCAACAAATCCATATTGGAGACCTGTTAACCATCCCATCCGTTTGCTCATACTGCGCAACATCAACTGCTCTACTATACCCACGATTTACAAGGCTACTTCTGTCAATAATTCAACATCAAGACCTACCTTAGTACTGTTGTTAAATCCACGAAATAACTTTGAATCACAATCCAGGGATACCTACTCGGCGAGACCAGCAACACAGCCATCGTCGCGATGCCTGGCACGGTCTCGGAGGGTCCGTCAGTCGCTCTGTCATGTATGAACCCCTTCCAAACCAAAAGCATCGAATGATACTGACTTATTGCAGTTGCTAATAATTTTTGGGGTATGGAAGCAAATAATCAAGCGATACGTGGAGAGAATCATGTCTAACAACACCGGAAATAGGAAAGGAAGATGCTGGAGTTAACCCACTCCTCGAGCGCATGCACAATGCGAAGCAGACTTGCGATGAATTGAAGGCTTTTTATAATGGTACAGAGAACTTGATAACCGAACTGGACTCAACGCTGACCCACTCAAACAGCCAGGAGCTCGCTCGAAGAAGAATATGCACGCAAGCTTTTGGCCTTGAGCCGTAAGCCGCTGGGATCGCAAGAAGCTGGAACCCTACGAGCATCGATGGATGTGATGCGGGGAGAGGTGGAGTCCATGGGAAAGTCACACCAAAACGTTGCGCAACAAATGAAGACGGAGTTGGAAGAGCCGCTGGCGGCATTCGCTGGTGCCATGAAGGAGCGACGCAAGATTGTCCAAGGTGGCATCGAAAAGCTCCTCAAAACTAAAATCCAGCAAACACACGTGGTTAATAAGGTTTGTCCAGGCCTGGCAATTGGAATATTCCCAACCACTAACCTCACACAGACTCGGGACAGATACGAACAAGAATGCCTCAAGATCAAGGGGTATCTAGCGCAAGGCCACATGGTCATGGGACAGGAGGAGCGTAAAAACAAAGCCAAGCTTGAGAAGACACAAATTAATGTCGCCACATCGAACACCGAATACGAAGCTGCTGTTAAGGTACTAGAGGAAACCACTGGCCGCTGGAACAGAGACTGGAAGGGTGCATCCGATAAATTTCAAGACCTGGAAGAAGAGAGACTAGACTTCACAAAGAGCAGCTTGTGGACCTTTGCAAACATTGCATCCACCGTCTGTGTTAGTGACGACGCCTCATGTGAAAAGATTCGCCTGTCACTTGAGAACTGCGAGGTTGAGAAAGACATTCTCTCATTCATCAAAGATTGCGGAACTGGCCAGGAGATTCCGGATCCTCCAAAGTACATCAATTTCTGCCGTGGCGATATAAGCGACACACAGTCAGAGGTTTCTGAAGACGACGCCTACTCCGTGGCACAATTTCAAAGGACTATCAATCCTGCATTCAGGTCCTCATCTCCTCAACCTTCCACATATGAGTCTCATCACGATCCAAAGTCTAGCCTCGCACGGGAGCTGGGGCACAGAGAGCCAGATACGCCTCCAAGTCGAGAAACTACCATCACCCCACAGAAAGCATTGGCCGACAGGACAGCACAGCCACAACTAGACTACAGGAGAGAACCGAGCAGGTTGCAATATGAGCAACCGCAAAATGGGCAACTGGCATCTGTGCCCCATGACCCCTACCCAATGGATGGCATGACAATGCTGTGCCGAACTGGACCACCATCCGACAGAAGCTCCGCCGTCAGTGGGCTTCGCCCATCAAGCCGTGATTCGCACAGTGAATATTCCAATCCGACATCGTTTTCCAGCATGGAACCTCCAAGCGGCAAGCAATCACCAACTAAGCAAGATGTTGTGTTTGCGCCTGCGGCCGATAAATCTGTTCAAAAAAAGAAGAGCGGCTTCTTTCAAAGCCATAGCCCTTTCAGAAGGAAGAGCAAGCATGGAAAGGAGATCCAAGCGGCAGCTCCCAGTCCATCAAATAGAAACACATGGTCAGCAAAGCCTACGTCAAACTATCAGGCTTCCTCGTTTGGCCGATCCCAGGGCTATGGCTCCAACTCCCAGAATAGTATTACCGACAGAGAGACTACTGGAGCAGAACCTGTCGACCCCCGAGCAAGTTTCCAGTTGAATGTTGGCAACAATGTCTTCGATGTTGCAACGCCCGACCGAAGGAATACTGCCCCACAAGAGAGGGCAGGAGATGAACTAGACCCTATTGCTCAGGCTTTGGCAGAATTAAAGGGAGTCACGAAACAATCTTCGTCTCGGGTTTCTGCAGACCATTATTCTGGAATGGCAACGCCTGCTCCAGATTCTACAAGTGCCTCGCGGCCTAGAAATGCGCCTATGGGAAATGGAGCGCTGGTCGCTGCCACACGTGGCACACCTCCACCTTCATATGACCAGCCAGTGTCCAGACTGGGCCTTCCACAGCCTGCCTTTACCTCAAAAGCAATGCAGCAAACAAGCCAGAAGTATCAAGCACAAACCCAGAGCATGTTTAATTCAAGCCAGTCGCGATCTGAGCCTCAAGCCGAATATGGCTCTGCGTCCAGATCTCGCCCGGGAACGAGGGGCAGCGACATGCCGAGAGCAACTTCTCCAATGCCTACCCGCAGTGTCTCCCCGAGACCTAGCCAATCTAGTCAAGTCATGAACAATGATACAAGACAAGGATACCGATCTGTATCGCCAAACCCATACGGTGGCAACAGCCAACAGCGCGGAGCACCACAGGGCGTGCAACACCGCAGCTCGGATCAAGCATACTATCGGCACAATTCACCAGGTGATACCGCACGTTCTGTGTCTCCAGCTCCCTTCAGAGAGAGACCTGGAAGCAGGATGAGCGGAGGAGACATGTCGTTACAGCTCGCTCCTGCTGGAGATGATGGATATGGATCGCAGCAAGGCCGACATGGAGGCGGAAGGCCAAGAACTAGCGGAACTAGCAGACCCATGAGCTATTATGGTGGGCAAGGAGGACAACAGCAGCAGATTGCCCAGGTGAACCCTCATCAACGAAGCAAGAGTGTGGCAGACAGCAGACAATTTAACAGAGATGGGCGTCCCATTATACATTTCGGTATGTTTGTATTTTCAGTTTTATTTTTGGCATGGTGCTAACTTGCTTGTAGCTCGCGCTCAATACAACTACACGGCTGCAATTCCGGAGGAGCTCAGTTTTGCGAAGGGAGATACCCTTGCTGTCCTGAGACTGCAAGACGATGGCTGGTGGGAGGCTGAGGTTGCAGGGAAAAACCAACGGCCGGGCCTGGTTCCAAGCAACTATCTCCAACAAATCTAGGCGTGGGCTTTGTAAGTATGGTAAAGTAATTTGTTTGGGTATAAGAGCAAGCGTTATCGTCGATTTATTTTGTAACGATTTGGTTTTTGTTGTGCGCGTTAGGTGCTTGAGCTTCGACTCCGGAATACGCACCGATGTTTACGTATATAGTTCTCATGAATTTAAATCATATTCAAATGCCATCTGTATAGTGTAGCCTGTGAATGTTTTATATAAAATAAGAACAAGGCTAATATATTCATCTATTTTATTGGTGCCACTTTCGGGACCACCCACCAGTCATGGTACCCCTTCTCACTGGACTCAATCTCCACTGTCAGCTGCAGTGTTTTTGACTTCGTCTTCTCTGCCGCGGACATGGCCTTCTTCACCATCATCAGTGCTATACTGACACTAATACAGCTCTTCACCTCATCCTTCACGTTCTTATGCCACGCCTCATCACACCACTTGCCCATACACTTTGCAGTCTTCGCATCTAGTTTGCTTAGCAACTCGAAATCCTTTCTTGCCTTCGCTACGGAATCAGATGCGAACGCAATTAGGTTAGCTGACGACTCGTGCGGCTGTGAGACTACTTCCTGGAAAACAGGGAATGGCAAGAACTCTGGGAGAGAAACGGCCAAGAACGATTTCATCCGTTGCTCGTACCTAATGGCGTCCGTACTGTACGGATGTGGTGTCTGAGGAATTAGGTTGTACCTCGCGAGCACAGTATATAGGCAGCCTATCGAATTAGCCAATGCCTGCTTAGCGGTCGAGCTTAACATTGAAATATTGACGTGGCTCATAGATGCAGCGAACGCTTCGTCTTTGGTGGCGAAATTTTCTTGCTTTGGATTCCGTCGTAGTTCGGCATGATCCTTCGTAAGAAAGCCTCGGATGCGATGGAGGTGCCGAAAGGTTGTTTGTGAAATGTTCGACAGATACCAATACATGCCGGCCAGCTCGTCTGCGGCATATACCTCTAGCTCAAAGCCCATCTGTATTAGCCATTCCATTTGTCTGAGCTTGTAATAGTAGCTCCAACTCGACAGAGGAAAAGAGTAGATTGGCTCTGGGCCAAACTCTGGGTCGACAATTGGTTTCTCTTTTGTAAAATCACGTAGCTCTGTGTCAAGCTCTTCGGCATCGAGTTGCAGCGTGTCCCAATCGATGATAGTATGGTGAAGCGTCCGCCTGATGCGACAGCGGTTTTGACACAAAGCCCGCAGGATATCTAGGAAGGATTGGGCGGCTCGGCTGCGGAAAATTTCCATATGTTGGGCCATCTGATGGCGAGGATCATGTGGAACTTCGATCTCATCGTTGATAGCATCGAGGAGGGGGTTGGCAGGAAGGACGAGAGTCGCCAGATCCTCATCAAGAATGGACCGAATAGAGAGCTTTCCGAGAACGACCATCTGACAGAATAAATAGTGTTGAAGAAGAGTGCGTATATAAACTGATGGCTGGGGCTTACTCTTTTGAAAGAGGAAGACAAAATTCTATTATAATAGTCAATATATTTATTCGCGGGTAGTTTGGGGGGCTAACCATCAAGCTGCTTGTGTCATGAAAGTCCAAGACTTCGGAAACCACAAGCCCGTCTTTACACAACCGTTCGAGATGCTGGTATGCATCGTCGAATGATATTGTTACCACCGGGCGTGGTGGCACCGTGCTCGCAAGCTTCCGTTGCAACTTCACACTGAATGCGTCTGGAACTGGCTTAGCCAGCTCTCTCTCGGATTTAATCCCAGGTAGAAGCTCGATTGTTGCAGACCATGCCGACAGTAATGGTTCGATGGATGATCGATCCTCTGCTACGCCAACTGTATTCAGAAGAGAATTTCGGCATTTAAGCCTTTGGACCAAGGCCTCCTTGATTCTAGGATCCATGGAATCCGAAGTTGCAAGTAGATGTATGGTAACATCTATAAATTTGATGATCGATGCATCATCAATTTCGGCCAGAAGGCTCCTATTGTATGTGTGGGTGACGAAATCTTCTTCCTAGTAAATAATGAGCATCGGTGAAGCAGACAAAGTATCTAGAGGACCTACTTCATAGAAATGTTCTGACTTGACCCGTTCATTGATGTGCCAACATGTCTTTACTACAGCTATACAGTAGGCTACAAGAACTCTCAGTGTCAGTGGCTCCGTCAAACTCGGGCAATTAGCCGGAGAAGAAAGGTCTTCTACATTTTGTAGATTTAAAGTAAGTATCTTGTCAATGTAGAGGCTTGTGAACAGCGTTTGTGACAGTGGATGACCCATATGCCACGCCATCTGTTTGGTTATCAGTGGCAACCTCCATGGACAAGAATATAGTCACATACCTCAAGACATAGAAGCTGATCTACTATTCCCAAACACTCCTCTGGCAAAAGGACTCTCCAAATATCATAACTATCTTCCATGGTCTCGCCTTTTGCAAGGTAGCCGGTGTCCATTTTGGGATCCATGATCTATAATAAGATTTAGGCTCAGGACAAGAAACATACATAGAATGGGCCTACCTCTATGGCACCAACCGACTCAAAAAGAGTAAAAAAATCATCTTTGACGAGTTCTCCAACCTCAAGCCCTTCCAAATTGATTAGTTACTGTTTCTCTTCGGTACTCCTACGCGGGGTCGTAACGTACCCTCAGCAGCTTTAGTGAAAGCGCCCGTGATGTCTACAGCAACGACTCCTGAACTATGGATCCGGGGGGCCGGGCGAAGCACTTCTCCGTACTCATCTAGCGGCGGGGGTTGTCTAACACCATTATTGATATCAAGGTTTGTGGTCCCTGAAGGCGGTTAGCAACTGCACAGGTCCGATGAAGCCACGACCCTTACCCCCGGAGATGAAATCTATATCATCAGCGTCCATGACCGACTCTGCCGGATCTTTCTTCTCTGAATGCTGAACTTAACACAGGCCCGCTAGAATGGTGATGTATGACGGGTTGTCGCAGTTTGTCATGTGGTTCGGTTAGGATTTTGGCCCAATGTCAAGATTTGTCTGAGGTTTTGGGCCTGGGAGAAGAATTTGGCCACTAATTTTTAGAATGAACGACAGTGAGGTTTTATGACATTGTTTATATCAGCAGATTACTCGGGGAGATTGATATTTTTACTTTATGTTTTATTTGCACGAGTTGCATACTACGAGCAATGTGTCATATGGTGTATTCAGAGAAGCACTCTACCGAAAGACGGGGTTTCAAAAGAAATAATTTGGGTCTGACATAGATTCGCTAGGAAATATAACTATGCATTACGGAGGAGGATATAATACGCAGAGGGGATTCGTTATCAAGCTGCGGCTCAGGGCATATTTTTCTCTTGTTGCCTTTCCAACTATCGCGGCTCTTGAACATTGCCATTCAGTTCCAGATGTCACAGGCATTTTGCACCAGAGAAGTACCGCTATTACTGCTGTCCAAAAACACTGGTTCGGTCGATATTTGAATGTTGGGCGATAGATTCGTATCGAGTGTAATACATTTGTACAAGCCCACGCTCTCCCACATCCTCCCACCGCTCTACTCTTCTATCTCATAACTCAAACATTCGGATCTAAGACGAGGCGTTACCGGCGGCAACTTGGGCCTCCTTGTTCGCATCGGCGACGTTCTTGACTTCGCCTTGCTTGCCGTTCTAGAATTGCCGCTGTCAGGAAATATTCTGCACAAGGGGTCGCAGCTTGGTTCTTACCTCCCATCTGGCGGATCGCAGCTCAGAGAGTCCTCTGCGCTCAGCGGCAACTCTCTGCTCCTCCTTCAAGCTCTTGCGGACGACGCGGGCGGCGACTGCGAGGTACTTGTTGTAGCTAAAGAATCTTCCGTCAGTAAAAGAATCCCATGGCGGGTTGGTGATGGGAGGGTCATTGGACGTCAATTGAGCTGGAAATGAACGTCGGACATACCTGAGGCCAGCTTGCTTCCAGGCGAAAGTCATCTTGATTGTGGGGGGGGGG
>JPJV01001361.1:0-12586 GCA_000750745.1 Pseudogymnoascus sp. VKM F-4281 (FW-2241)
CGGTATCATCCGCATCATCAAGGACGAGGGCTTCGGGTTGTACAGAGGCTGGGGCTGGACCGCCGCACGCAATGCGCCGGGATCGTTCGCGCTCTTCGGAGGTTCGGCCTTCACCAAGGGATACCTGTACGGACTTGAGGATTACAACAAGGCTACTTGGCTGCAGAACTTTGTCGCATCGATTGCTGGTGCCTCGGCGTCGCTGGTTGTCTCGGCCCCTCTCGATGTCATCAAGACCCGTATCCAGAACCGCAACTTCGATAACCCGGAGAGCGGCGTTAAGATCATCAAGGACATGATCAAGAAGGAGGGCCCATCGTCATTCTTCAAGGGTCTCGTGCCCAAGCTGCTGATGACCGGACCCAAGCTCGTCTTCTCCTTCTGGCTGGCTCAGACCCTGATCCCAGCCTTCGACATTGCCTTCAGCAAATAGATGACTCACCGAAAGGGATTGAAAGATTTGAGAGCTTAACAATTATTGCAATCGGCCATTGGGCCAGCAAGCGATTAGAAACGGTAGACGGCTAGACCTGGTTTTGGAGCTTCGGCGTGTACGATTGAGGAAGGATCGGGGCAATAAAGGGAATCCGGCGCACATTTTTCTTCTTGGCCTGCAACAGCGGAGGAAATATGATTGTAGATAGAATCATTGTACATACTTAGTTATGCGGGAGGGACTATCATCCCCTCCTTATGAAAAACCCCATCTCTAATTACCTTACACTTTCCTAATTTCTTTTTGTTCGTGCTGTTTGGGGTTTTGGGTGATTGGGAGCATATATCAACGAACGGCATTTCCCGACCCGAGCTCCTCGCTCATAGCTTTACACCCCATCCCAAAAAAGTACTCCACGAAACAAGAAACACACAGCACAGCAAAATCCACGCCACACACATCCTCTCAAACCCAACAGCCCATTTCGACGATTGTCGCCCACCATGGCACCACCCGCCTACATCATCTCGCGCACCCTCGACCCCGTCTTCGCGCTCTTCATCGGCCTCGGCGCCGCATCGATGCGGATTAACCGCGAAGAGAAGGAGCTGGGGCGCAGCACGAAGGAGACGATTGACGCGGGGTTAAGGTGAGCTTCCTGCATTCCGTTGAGTCATTCGTGTTAGAGAGGATCCTGGCTAATATGTGGTTTGTAGACGCATTGGGTTTCCCAGGGCGCAGGATCCAGTTGTTGCGAAGAAGTGAGAGGATGGTTGCGATGATGTGGGGTGTGGGGATGAGTCGACGCCGGTCCCAAGTGCTGGGGTTGGATGGGTGACATATGGGCCTGTGCTGGGGGTTCAAGGGCGTGGGCGGCTATGGATCTTGAGGGCGTGGGGTGAGAGTGGTTGTGGCTATGGGGGCATACTACGATGACTAGACTGTGCTGGGCCGGGAAAGCACCAGTACGTTGAGGTGCCTGCAGGGCGGGAAGAGGCTGTATAACAGAGTCATAGGAGGAAATCACGGACAGGGGAACGAGGAGTTCTGTACGAGAGGAAAGCGCATACCCCTCGATATCAAAGGTTGCAACAGTCGAAAAGCAGAGCACGTCACATAAAGCAATATTTGGGCACAACTTGGGTTCTAGGGATTCCCATTATCAGAAACCTCGATAGAAAACCACTACAATCTCAAGACGTAATAGACACGCAGGAAATCGACTCTTGTATAAAGACCCTATACCCCCAGTCTACCACATGCAGTCTCACAGAATCATCGAGCAAGCCAGTTGATTCCTCACCCCTTGCCGCACCAGCCATGCGACTCTACAAGCCGCACGACCATGCTCTGCCCTGGCCTGCCGAGAGCTGTAGCGCCTTGGTCGTCTTCCGGTTTACGAAATAATCAAAAATATCACAAGCCCTGCCATAATCCCCAATAAAAACTGCCACTCTCGCAAATGTAGAAACCGCGGGAGGAAAAGGAGCCCGAAACGCCGGTGGGAAAGTTGGGTGGTGGTCGTCGGTGCCTGTCGAAAGGAGGGTCGTTAAAAGAGTGTTCTGATGCAAAGGCCGTTTAGGCTAGCTCCTCGAGACCGAAGGTGTTCTCTCCCGAGTAGGTGATGTAAAGGAAACCGTCCTCATCTGGGAATCGAGTTAGCATTTCGGATGGACAAAGGGAGTTGCATATTCTCTACATACCTTTGTGCTCCTCGTAGATGCTCGACATTAAGGCGGCGGTCGGTGGCAACACCTCGTCGACGAAGATGAAGATGGCCTTCTCTGGGGACAGCTTGATACGCTTGCGGATAACGTAGACGAACTGGCCGACTGTCAGGTCTGCCGGGACAAGGTACTTCTTCTTGTCGATGGTTGCGATCTCCGACTTCTCGACCTTCTCGCAGATGACCTGATCATGGGTTAGCCGGTGAACATGAAATGACGGTGAGGTGACGGCAACTTACTGGAATCCGGTCGTTGTACTTTGCGCGAATACGCTCGGCCTCGGCCTTGCGTTTGGCAAACTCGTGCTCGTCCTTGAACTTGGAGCGCATCTTGATGTCTGAGAGGTTGTTTCGTTTGTAGCTTAGGTTATGGTCCGATGTGAGGTGGGCGCTTGAAGTGACGGTCAGTAAGCGTGCTCTGGTGGGCTTTCCTATCTCTGCGCAAGGCTGATATGGAAGAAGTTTACGGGAGCGGGGGGATGAGCGTACATTTAAAGGTAACGGGAGAACGTTGCAGAAGGTTGTCGTGGTTGGTGGTGATGGTGATGGTGTGAGTGTCTGGAGGTAGTATCGAGTAGAAGTAGTCGTAGGCTACCGATGCAGCCTGGCGAGATGGCGGGGGCGGTCCTTGGGGGACGATTGCTCAAAGCGGTGTCATGTGGAGCTAAGCTAGTTGTGGACTAGTGTGGGCGGTGTACGTACTTCACGCCTGTACCAGAGGTGAGAGGTGAATCACAAGGCGAAGGTTGCTCAGCCGCCGCCGACTAATCGCAAACCAGTGACTCGCATCATGGGCGGGCTCTTTGGCTTGTGGAGCACCATAAACATCACAAGACAAAGTAAACATCACAAAATCACAAAATCACAAAATAGCGCTCTCTCTGGATCAATTGTGCTTGTTATTAATATTAAATATTGCGTTATGCCCTTCGACAACTTCATTGTAAGCTGCAGAACATGTGACCATATCTATCTTGTATTTGTAGAGACGACTCTACCATAGCCTGCTTACTATGGTGCTTTTCTGTATGTACCACAATATTATCATGCCTCAGGCATCAACTCTATTATCGTCATGCCAAAAGTCGCAGCGACATATCCCTAGTATAATTTCTGGAAGCCACGGGACAGGATTGACTTCCCCACGTCTTATCGCCACGCTCTTTTTGCCGCAATTCGAGTCAAACTTCAAGGGGTGCAATATTCAACACCTAATGTATATTTTATAGGCTACTATTTCTTTGCTGCGAACATGCCTCCAATGCACTCTCTTAGCCGGGCCTCGAATCTGCTCCGGGCTGCCCCTCGGCCATTCACACAGCCTGCCCGGATCGCCCGCCTCAGACGCAATTATGCCGACATATCACCAAAGCCACCAAGGCCCGAAGACAAGAAGCGGACCGGTGTCTTGTTCCCCAAGACTCGCATAGTAGTTGGCGTGGTTTTCTGTGGCCTCCTTATCCATTCTATGGTAGTCCTCCCCAGCCGGCGGCCCTTCGACGCAATGCTAATCGGTTCTCCAGGTCACGGAAGAGCCCACCAAGCTTCAGACAGCGTCGATAGCGGACCGCGACAACCTCACAAAGCGCGAGTCTGGCGTGACAGCTGACTCGCCCATGCGCCTGCGCATGGAAGCGTTCATTAAATCGCAACAGAAGGAAATCGTGCGGGTGCTGGAGGAAGTCGACGGCAAGAAGTTTCAAGTCGATACGTGGGAGCGCGAGCATGGCGGAGGGGGAATCTCTTGTGTGTTACAAGAGGGCAACGTCTTTGAGAAGGCCGGGGTCAATATCTCAGTCGTCTACGGCAGTCTGCCGAAACAGGCTATCATGAAGATGCGGGCGGATCACAAGAAAATCGACACTTCTGTTGACTCTCTGCCATTCTTTGCGGCTGGCTTGAGTATGGTGCTTCACCCGAAGAACCCGATGGCACCGACTGTGCATCTCAACTACCGGTACTTCGAGACTGAGAACCCTGATGGGAGTGTGGGAACCTGGTGGTTCGGCGGTGGAACTGACTTGACGCCGTCATACCTGTTTGACGAGGACGCAATCCACTTCCACAAAACTGTGAAGGATGCCTGCGACAAGCATTCCAAGGATTACTACCCACGGTTCAAGGAATGGTGCGACAAGTACTTCTCGAACAAGCACCGCAACGAAACCCGTGGCGTTGGTGGAATCTTCTTCGACGACCTTGACGACACCGAGAACGACCAGGAGAACTGCTTCGCGTTTATCCAGACGTGTTTGAAGTCCTTCCTACCCTCGTATTTGCCCATCATCAACAAGCGGAAGGATATGCCATACACGGAGCAGGAGAAGAACTGGCAGCAAATTCGCAGGGGGAGGTATGTAGAGTTCAACCTCGTGCATGATCGAGGAACTGCGTTCGGCCTGAATACTCCTGGTGCGCGAGTGGAGAGTATCTTGATGAGCTTGCCACTCACCGCGAGCTGGAAGTATATGTACAGTCCAGAAAAGGGTAGCAGGGAGGCAAAGCTGGAGGAGGTCCTGAAATCACCTAGAGAATGGGTATGAGGATTAGTATGAAGGAATAGCGGTAAGATTATGAGCTGTACTATTATGGGATACAAAAAAGTGTAAAGATATATCGTGTTAGATTATCACATGTAAATATATCAGTGGATGTTGGGACACGCAGGAGAAACAATTATATCTCGCATCTCTTCATTAATACATTTGGCCATGACACCAGATCAGTGCTACTGTAGTATACAAAATCCTCCTATAAGAAGACAGTCCACCTAGCAAAATTGATCGTACATGAACATCCGTCCCCATGCTTCAAAAACGCCGCTCGGACATTCTATACATGGCATTTTTGATTTATGCGAGGCCCCCACACACCCCAAAGCTTAACACATCACCACAAGTAGCTCCCGTTCAAACAACCGTCGAAATCTTGGACAGCAGACCTGGCTTCTGCTCATTGCGGAAGACGCCAAGCAGCGACTTCCACACCTGTCCTGGCTCCTGGCTGGCGTCGATCCCGCTCCAGATGCCCGTCTTCTGGTAGTAGTTCACCACCGGCGCGGTCTGCTTGTGGTAGGTAACGAGGCGCTTCTTCAGTGCCTCGGCGTTGTCATCCGAGCGCTGGATCAGCGGCTCGCCGGTCACGTCGTCCTTCATGGTCACCTTGGGTGGGTTGAAGATCTTGTGGTATGAGCGGCCCGAGGCTGGGTGAACCAGGCGGCCGGTGATGCGGGAGACGAGGAGTCCGTCGTCGATTTGGAGCTCGACGGCATACTTTAGGGGCTCCTTGCGCTGGGTGAGCATTTCGTCGAGGCGCTCGGCTTGGACGACGGTTCTTGGGAATCCATCGAGGATGAAGCTATGTGAGAATTAGATGCGGGATTTTCTTAATGTGGAATCGGGGAATTTGACGTACCCTCCCTTGCACTCCTTGTTGTTCTCGAGCTCGTCCTTGATCATGCCAATGACAATGTCGTCGCTGACAAGGCCACCTTCGTCCATGATCTTCTTGGCTTGACGGCCGAGCTCAGTCTTCTTTGCAACCTGCGACCGAAGCATATCTCCAGTTGCCTAACGCAAAATATGAGCATTATATCCCGTATGGGCATTATAGTGCATGTGAATTTTACTTACCAAATGGCAACATGAGAACATGCTCTTGATCTTTGGTGCTTGTGTTCCCTTGCCTTTTTATCACAGGTCAGCTTGTGTACCGAGGTCGGAGTTCACTCAACAACAGAGTGGCATTGGAAGTCATACCAGCTCCTGGAGGTCCCATCAGGATCATTCTGACGCCCTCGGCGACACCAGTCGGCTTTGGCGCTCCGCCGGAAGCCAGGTGCAGCCTGCTCTCCAAGTCCTTCACCCGTTGCTCGAGTTTCGCGACCAGGTCGTGAATATCCTCAGTGACTGGAGCCATTGGTGCGGTAGTTAAATTAAATTAATTCAAGGAAGAAAGGCTCGTACGCAAAGGGATAGGGACTTGAAAAAAATATTGTACAGAGATTTGGGATTGTTGAAGGCGATGGCAGAAGCTGGCAAGTTTAAAAGCTTGGTTCGGACCTCGCTCGCAATCGGCGAAATGGAACCCTCTAATCCCGGACAAATAAAGCTGGCGTCTTTAGCCGGTATGCGCCGCCGAATTTGTTGCGTTTGTTGCGGTCGTGCGGTCGTGCGGTCGTTTAAAAGCAGCGGCGCTTATTCGTTAAAGCAGCGTCACAAAGATGTCGCGTTGAGGTCAGCCTAGTAGCTAAGGTACAGTACATCACGGCCAGAATATCAAAGCTCCATATCGAAACCCATCTGAACCACGACATCACATCCTCCCACATCACAATTCCATAATGCCGGCCACTACCGCAGAAGCCCATTCCCTCGTCACCACCACCGTCTCTGTCGCACCTCTCGTCCTCCTCTCCGCTGCCGATCACTATGGCCGCTCCGCAAAAGGCACTCGCAAGCGGGTGGTTGGTGTCTTGCTTGGACAGAATGAGGGGAAGAACGTGAGAGTATCAAACAGTTTCGCAGGTATGGATTACGCCTACGTGCCCGCATGAAGTGAATCTGACATCTTGCGCTATAGTGCCATTCGAGGAAGACGAGAAGGACCCATCAGTATGGTTTCTTGACCACAACTACGTAGAGTCGATGAACGATATGTTCAAGAAAATCAACGCGAAGGAGAAGTTGATTGGGTGGTATCACTCAGGGCCCAAGTTACGGGCATCGGATCTGGAAATCAATGAGCTGTTCAAGAGATATACGCCCAACCCGCTGTTGGTAATCATTGATGTTCAACCCAAAGAGGCTGGCGTACCGACGGATGCATACTTTGCGGTGGATGAGATCAAAGATGTAGGCGCTTCATGCTTTATAAAGCAGGTATCACAGCTAACATCTTCATCAGGACGGAACGACCACATCTAAGACCTTCGTACACACCCCATCTATCATCGAGGCAGAGGAGGCAGAGGAGATTGGAGTTGAGCACTTATTACGAGATATCCGCGATGTAGCAGTCGGCACACTCTCAACGAGGATTACCTCGCAACTGCAATCACTTCAAGGGCTGCATTTGAGGCTGCGTGATATACAACAATACCTACAGAAGGTCAGCGATGGGAAGTTACCAGTTAACCACGCCATCTTGGGCAACCTCCAAGACGTCTTCAACCTCCTCCCCAACCTCTCCACGCCAAAGGCCGCCACATCAGAAACCCCAGGGTCGGGCGAGGCCACCAGCGAACTGTCGCACGCCATGAGCATCAAAACCAACGACCAGCTGATGGCCATCTACATTAGCAGTCTGATCCGCGCCATCACAGCCTTCCACGACCTAATCGAGAACAAGATCCAGAACCGTCAGCAGCAAGAGGAGAAGGAGGCGAAGAAGGACGAGGATAAGGAGAAGGAGGGCAAGGACGCCAAGAAGGCTGAGGCTGTCGCGAACGGGGAAATCACCTCCGTAGACGAGGCGGAGAAGGCAACGAAGGAGGACAAGGAGAAGAAGTAATGTGGGTCGGCGAGGCGTCTGGGCTACAAATCGTTGGCATGGTGTTCTGAGCGGCATATCGAACAAAGGCAAAATAGATATGCATTTGTACTATATAGTGGTGGGCAGTGGGGTGGTAATGCCATAGACGCAGTAAATGCAACTATCCATGATTCCAAGGAAACTGAATGCAGCCAAAACAAAAGCAAGAAGTGATAGGTCATAAATTACGAGCATGCCCCCATGTATAAATGTTATGTATTCGTATGTCACTTCATAAATCACTTATTCAATCAATCAAATCACCGCCTGTTCCGACTTCCGTCCAATGTCTGCCTAGTAATTGAGGTTCGTGTGATGTCTTAGCGCGAACCCTCCAAAAAGCAGGGTCAGTCGTCCAAAGCCTCATGGGTCCCGCCCGCCAAATTCACGCCGCACCGAAAATCGCACCACTGAACAACCTCTAGGACATCTACGCAACCACAACACCCCATATACCCTCTAACGCCTCTACGCAACACGACTGAACTGCGAACTTTTAAATCCCCAGCAAATCCCACCCCGCTCAAGCCATCGACTGGCCATTTCCCCACCGCCCCCTTGAGCCTCGCCCAGCCCTCGACCCCGCCCAAGTACTCGCAGGAGGCGATGTGCAACCCCAGCTCCAAATCAGGAAGCTAGGACAGGACGAGAGCGCGCGCGCACACGATACAGAGAGGAGGGAAAGAGCGCAGCGCGATGCTCGCCGCGCCCAGCACTTCGAGCCCCCGCATCGCGTCGCCCGCGAGCACAGCCAGTGCCTTCCGCTATAGCAACAGCAGCACCACCGCCAGCCCGTCAACGAGAAATGGCAAGAGCGCGAGCCCCGCGCTTCCCTCACTCCGCCACCAGCGCGATATGACCGCCGACACGGCGTCGAATGGTGTGTCTGGGTCGCCAGCCACCACGGCGCTTGGGTCGTCCAATTCGTCGCAGGACTTGGTCGATCTGAAGAATCTGAATATGAGGCGCGGATCGGGGGATGAGGCATTTGCGAGGGGGATGCCGGGCGAGTCTAGTAATGAGGGGGGTGCCAATGGTGAACAGCGCGCACAGGGAAACTCGGCAGGCGACGGCGCCGGCGTAAGAACAGCGATAGATATTCAAGCGCTCCTACAATCTCCCAGTGCGAAGCGCCGCCAGGAACCCGAGCCAGCCAGGGAGGGGTCACCACGGTCGAATCCTCAACTCGTACCTCCGAAGCGGCCGCGGGCAGCACAGCGCGCGCCAAAGGTGCTGCCTATACGCTACGAACTGGTCGATGTTGAGGACATGGTTATTCTAGTTGCCGGTATGGTCTCGGAGCTCATCCAGACGAACGATAATCTACCACTGCGGGATGTGGTCCTCACACGCTTCCACTCTCGGTTTGTTCCCCCTTGTCCAATCACCACAATAGAACGATTGCTAATCAATAGCCACAGCACACCGCCAGGCATCTCAGTCCTTGACTACCTCCAACGCCTCGCCAAACATGCTGCCCTCACCCCACCCCTCCTTCTATCCATGGTCTACTATATGGACCGGCTCTGCTCGCTCTACCCCGCCTTCACAATCACAACCCTCACTGTTCACCGCTTCCTCATCACTGCCGCCACCGTCGCCGCAAAAGGCCTCTCCGACTCCTTTTGGAACAACACAACGTACGCCCGCGTCGGCGGCATCAAGCTCGCCGAACTGGGACTACTCGAGCTCGAGTTCCTGCACCGCGTCGATTGGCGCATCGTTCCTAATCCGGAGATGCTGGTGGATTACTATCGCGGGCTCGTAAATCGCACAGGGGACTACATAATAGAGGATGCGGAGGTGGGTGCGATGGGGGAGCCAGCGGCTTCAAGGTTGGCAGAGGTGCCCGGAGAGGAGGGGGGAGGACGAGATACGAAATGGGAAATGTGGATGAGAGACGTGGCGCATACATCGGACACAAAAGAAGGTTCATCCGGGGAGAACTCCGGCAACGTCGAAGCGTCGGGACATCATTGAAAGGGAAATATAACCCGGAGAAAACTTAGAGATATAAGTCGCATATACATGCATTGGTCAGGAGTTGGGGCTGGGTGGCGTTAATATCGAAGAGGAGGGCCCTTCGCGCGGACGCGCTGGCTTGTGGCGCCGGCCGACTATGAAAGTTTGGAGCCGTGATGAAGGGGTTTGGAAATAGGGTACTCTAACTAATTTAGCTTTGGTAGTACAATTCACGTATATACACTTTGTGCCTGTAGTGTAACTGTAGCGCTGCCTTTGATATGTTGTGCCATGGTGCTGGGAATGGGGTGAGCTGCTCTTATGTTGTGCATCTCTGGATTACTGTAGGTCTTTTGCATCAGTAGTCGAGAATGGAGAGCAGATATTGAAAGCCAATATGTAATTTGTTTTTCCCTTAAAAGTCAAAACTCCATATGTTTAACGCCACCTACTCACAGAGCAACCCTTTATTCCTCCCATATCATCAAGTCCGTAGTATTTCGTCGTGTTATTTTCGCAACGGTACTCACATTCCTTTTCAGGTCAAGCAACAACCAACAACCAACAGCCAACAGCCAACGACCCAGCTCAGCTATCTAACCCCCATCATTCCGCGGACAGATCACCAGGGCCAGCCGCAGCATCCGCCGCCATCCATGCAAGCACCTCCTCATCGCTCGCGGTACCGTCCGCCCTCCTCGCCGGTGATATCGGCTCGCTCCTCCTCTTGAACTCCAATTCCGGTGAGCACGACGTCGCAGGGATAAAGTAGTAGCGATGCGCATCGATATCCAGCGTCGGGATCGTACCGGCATTACATCCCGTGGTCGAGATCCCCGTGCACACCTTGATATCCGCCAGCTCGAAATCCACATTCGTCGCCGAGCCCGTGCTGAGCCAATATTCAGGGGTAGTGTGTCGGAATCCCGCGATCAGCATTGGTGGCAGACGCGGTACGGGGTCGTTGACGTGAGTTACGCGTGCCGTGATGCCGGATTGTGCTGAGACCCAGGAGGCGAACGCGCCGTTGCCCACGCGTGGCGAGCCGTAGGTGAAGAGGTCGGCGGCGTAGCCTTGGGAGCGCAGGTCTGCAGCGGCGAGGGTGGCGACTGCGCCGCCGAGGCTGTGGCCTGTCACGACGAGCTTGTAGGAGGGGTATTGGGCGGTCGTGGCTTTGAGGGCGGTTAGGATGTCGGAGCGCGGTTCGCGCCAGGCGGTTGCGAAGCCGGCGTGGGCGGAGCAGCCGGAGCAGCCGAAGTCGACGTAGGCGAAGTTGAGGTCGGCGATGAAGTTGCGGATGGACGAGGAGCCGCGGAAGGCGAGGACTATTTCCTCGCGGGTCGTGGAGACGGAGAGGAAGCCTCGCATGTCTGTGAGTATGGAGCTAGGGTGTGTTAGCGGGGCAATAAGGAGAAGAAGTATGTATGGGATCGGTGTTACCTGTCGAATTCATGGACGGAGACCGCGTTGGCAGCTTGGACATCAGGGCAGTTGCCCGCGGCGCAGGTGATGGGCGTGCCAGGGCTGTCGGCATTGTTGGTGCAGTACGCTGCCGCAGAATATTGAACGTAATATTTCAATTTTGCGAAGAGAGCTTCGTCGACAGCAGCTGATGGGTTGTTAGCAGGTTTCTCTTCTAGACATGCATTATGATAACACTCGTCGTACGTAGCAAAACATATGAAAAAAGGTGAAGCAAAGTTATACAAGAGTTTGGAAACTTGGCATGTATAATTTATTTCCAGACCGCCGAATTATCATGCATGTGTTTGAGAATCCACTGCTGGTACAATTCAAGTTCAGCTCTTACCTCGTTCGACCACTGAAGATGTCTTAGTGATAGCTATGGGCGAAGCAATGACACTGACCAGCACACTGGCAGCGGCGAGGCTAGATGTGAACCTCATGTTGTCTTGGTGCTTTCAGTTCCTATTCAGATAGATTAGGGGCTGATGATGCTTCCACCGATCGGAGGGGATGGCTACCTTTGGTATATAGGTATGAGTGTATGAAATAGACGCGTAAATTGAGACTACGTCAAGAGACACCAGAGGGCGAAAAGTAAAGATGCAGGACAACGGGGATATGAGACGGTCAAAGGGATTCGCGAAAGAAGCTGAATATCTTCTCGCTGCAGCACATTCGATCAAAGAAATCGCATATCGACAGAGAAATGCACCTATCTTATACTCCCTGGCCAACTCCCCAGCCGCCTGGTCCAAGACATTTTACAAATATCGCCGAATGCTTCTCAGCTCCCCAATCGAGCGGAGCTGCGAAGTATTCGGGTGATCAGCGGATGCACTGTTCTAAATTGTCCCTTGGCCGAATCGGCGTTGAAGCCAGTGACAGTGCAAGAAGCCAAAATGTAGCGTAGAGTAGCGTAATACAGTATGGTGTAGCGTAATGTATGGATTGAGTAGTTCGGCGTATACGAGTGGTGTAGATGTTGTAAATGGTGGGTTGGCGTGGTGTAAAATGCACATGCGCGCTGAAGAAGTGTATAACTGTGTTGACACTAGACGTCGTGTGGTGTAGTCACGAACGCCCCATAATGCGACACGATGCAACGACAGGCCGCCATAGGCCACAATCCCCGTCAACCCATCACGCCGAGGTCAACCTTACTGCGAACTAACATATCTACCATGTAAGTCCCGCCGAGTCCCGCATGCACATACTCTAATCGTGGCGCCAACTAGAGTACGCGGTACACACACGGTGCCTGGTATACTGCCGCTATCCCCAAGTACCACGCACTTTCCTTGCCGCCGGCCTTATTATTCCCATCCCTTCCGCCTGTGACGATCGGGGGAGGGAGAGCGGCACTTCACCTCCACCGGAGTACCTGCATCATGATAACTGAGCGGGTCATCGTTGCACTCGCACAGCCTGCGATTTAATCTACCACCCGCTCCAATACCACCACC
>JPJV01001363.1:0-12999 GCA_000750745.1 Pseudogymnoascus sp. VKM F-4281 (FW-2241)
ATGGGAGGGTCGTCGAAGCGGTCGTTGCCCGAAGGGGACTTGGCGACACCGCCGCTGGCAAATTCCTGAGCTGTCATACCGCTGGGAGCTAGCGCGTCGGGGCTGATACCCGCGGCTTTGAGTTCTATCTGTTGCGCGGCGTCTTCGCGGTCCATGGCTTCCTGTTTGGCGCGGAAGGCCTGGGCTTCGCGTTTACCCTGACGGCGCTTGCGGCAGCAGGAGAAGAGGCAGAGGCCTGCGAGGAGGAAGGCGGCGCCGCCAGCGGAGGCGTAGACGGCGACCTTTGAGGAGTTTGGGAGGGCGTTAAATTTGTCGCTTATGGAGGGCTCGGCAGGAGGCTTGACGCCGAGGAGGAGGAGGCGCTGGGTGGAGTTTCCGCTGGAATGGGTTAGGAGTTGCTTCGACGGATCGTCACGGGCGGAAAATTGACTTACGGGATGGATTGGATGCTCTCCCAGCTTCCGGAGCGGTCGCCATACTTGTATGCTTTTGCGCCAGTGCCGAAATCTTCAACATCGACGCTCTTCACGTACATGTGGAATGGAACCTCGTCGAAATTGGTCTCCCCCCCTGCCCATTCAATGGCGCCCTTCTTATTTCCAGGGTCACCGCCTGCCCAGACGCCCAGCTTGACAGTCATTGGCGTTTGGGGGTAATTCTTGCCACCGTTCGCGTCTTCGTACATCAGAGTGCGGACCTTCTCAGTGTCGATAAAGAAGTCTATCTGTTTTGCGGTCCACAGAAGCGTGTAATTGTGAAACTGGTCCATGGGTTTCTCGAGAGGGTGCCACTCGTCCCTATCGTGAGTTGTCACGTCTCCCTTGCCGAAGTAGTTCGACTGGGCGTGGGTTTCGTTTCCACCAATTAATTCCCAGTCCACCTCGTCGCGATCTTTCGAAAGCAGGACAATTGACGAGACGATTCCCTGTCCGCGTGCAGCCTTCATGTGGACTTCGACTCTGCCGAACATAATGGTGAACTGCGAGCTGAGCATGGGATAATCCCCCCGTTCGTTAATAGGAAAAAGGACGCCTTCTTTCTGGTAACGGGCGTGACCCCCCTCCAGGTTCCACGTTGATGCGTTGGATTCTTGGGTGAAGTCGAAGTTGTATCTCATGGCTAGCGCAGGCTCTTCTGGACATTCCTTCTCTAAAGGATCGCAGTCTGTAAAGGTTTGGGCTGTGGCGAGGCCGATGAGGCCGACAACGGAGAGGCCCACGAGGCCGCGTAAATTGGGTAACATGGTAGTTGATCGAGGTGTAAAATGGGTCAATCGAGATAGATTCTTGAGAGAATGTGTTATGTGTGTGCTGATGTCGCAGCTTCGAGAGAGTTGGCTTCGGTTCCTTGCGGTATCAAACACGCATTGAAGCAGAAAAAAAGAGGGTATATTGCTAAAGAGCGCAGCAAAAAAGCATGTGGTTGAGAGAGTGTTCAGAGATCAACTCCTATGTAGTCAGTGGATTGCGCAGTATCGCATGTGAACGAGGTATCGAGTTATTCGTCTGCCGGAAGTGAGAGAGCGAAGATCAAAAGTAAAGGAGAGTGTTTGTTTAGCCGGAAGTCATCGTCTACTCGAGTATCAAGGTTTTGAGGATTGAGAGTTGAGAAGAGTTAAAGAGGGAAGACCTCAAACGAGGCAAGGTGAAGTTCGAAACGCGTCTGAGGAAGTGGAGGGGAGGGGCTGACGCTGGGCAATATCTGAATATCTGGGCAGTATCGAGTAAGATGGAGAAGGATATCATGGGGAGACGCCAAACCGGGACCCTCAGGGTTTATTGGGGGTGCATTCGTGGGAGATCAGCCAATGAGAGGGTTGATGTGCCTGACGTACCCGAGATTAAGGGGACCATCGACTGGCATTAAGTCACGTTTAATGGAATTTAGCAGGAATTAGTGATATTTAGTGGAATTTAGTGATATTTAGTGGAGTTTAGTGGAATTTAGCGGGATTGACGGCCTTTGACAGCCATTTACATGGTTACTTGCTGTATTGGGTTAGTGTGTCTACGACTGGCGTTGTCCTAAAAAGACACCATGGGACACCAAAAGGACACCAAGGACAGTCCGTCTCGAGTATACGAGACACGCCCATGTGGACTGTGGTGGAGTTCAATATAGTGTGTGCAATATATACGAGGGTAACATCGCGATTAACTCCATCACAGCGTCATTTGCAGCGTCATCGATAGCCTATATAAGCCTCCGATTTGGCGCAGAAATAAGGTAGTTTAAGGTAGTTCATGTCTGAGGTGAGAGATGCTGCTTTGTTATGCCACGGAATCATGAACGGCTGAACGCACAAAATAGACCAAGCGATTATACCCTTTGGTAACAAAGAGTTAGAATTCTTTATTTCAATTATAGTCGCTGTGACCACGCCTGCCATCCGCAGTCCATCCTCAAGACTTTTAAGCGGCACGAGAGCCATTGCTAACATCAACCCCCAACCTCGCCGATGCCCACCTCGCGCCTTTCCAAACACCAAGTAAATGCCCCATCGTAGAGTACTCGCCAACCTCCCATATACCATCCTTCACGGCTTTGCCTTCTTCCTGACCATCCCAGCACCCAGAACATTCACCTCAGGGGCTTGCTCACGCTCCCCGGGTGGAGCTTCGACAGAACCTCCTCCGTCGTCGCCAGCTCGCCTCTTCTTCCTCACAAGCCCGACATTCAGCGTTGTGACGGTATCGCGACCGGGCAAGTTTCTCGCCTCAAAAGCCCGCGTGCCAACAACCGTGGTGCCCCAGCCAAGAGTCTCCACTGGAGAGCCTCCCAGCACTTCGCCCGTCCATCGTTTGGTGGCTTCGCACGCCAGATCGAGGTTCGCAAAGTCTAGAGACAGGAGGAGTTCGTGGAAGCGGTGGTAGTCCTTCTCTTCGAGCACCACTTGCCCTCTGCTGTCGGCTGGCCATATGTAGTACGGAGTTCTCTCAGGCTTGGAAGGGCGATGGCCGCGAGTATTTGCCTTGACTCTGGGCTTCCGCGGCACAATAGGTCCAGAGAGGGTGGGCTCCTTTTTCAACTTCCTACGTCTTGCACGAGAAGGAGACGTTGTCTCGTGTTTGGGGGCTTCCTCCGTCTGATTGGGCTGACTAGGCAGTCGTTGGGGTTTAACCGGACCATCGTCTTGCTCTGTGAAGCTGCTTGCAAAGCTCGCCTGACTCGTCAATGCCTGGCTGCTAGCAGTATCTTCTGCTTCTGACGGAGGTGTTGGCGCAAAGACAACCCATATGAATCCCACGAGACGCCCCGCACTGCATTCTTGGCGGAAAGCCATCATCTCCCAGAACATATCCAAGTCCTTCACACTCTTCCACTGCCCGTTATCCTTGCCCTGGGACCCAGAAAGCTCATCATCCAACTCATCAAGAAATCTCGACTTTGGGTCGTCCGGGAAGTGCGGGATCAAGCACCGAGGAGGTGCATCCGGGAAAAGCGCAATCTCTCGTAGTGGGTGTCCAACAGTCCACGTCTTCGCTACTGAGTGATTTAATGGTAGGAATGCCTTCGTCTCATATGTATCCAATCCCGGCACCGTCAAGTATCCATGAATGTTTTGCCATCCTCCATCTTTCTCGGTGGCTAGTAGCGGATTCAAGACCCGACACCACCACTTGACCAAGCCTCTGTCATCCAAGACATGCTTCCCTTTATTATCAATGCTCCTCGCAAATAGATATTGGTCCTGCGCCCGGGCGAACAGGGAAACGATGGTTTGGATGCCAGGTCTCCTTCGTCGCTCCACCAGGTATGTCAAAAAAGCCGAGCTTATCTCCTTCAGCGGTGACGGACTGCCTTTAGGTAGGTTGAGTAGGTGCAGATACCCGCTGGAATCGGCTTTCGATACAAATAGCGTGGTGGAGTGCGCAGTCGAATAAATGAGGACCTCGATAGCGAACACGAGCACTTCGCCAGGTGATCCTGAAGTGGCCTTGCCATTTGAGTTTATCGATACCGACAGGAATTGGCTCTCGCAGTATGTCTTGTTGGGCCGCTTTCCAGGGGGAGCGGAGTAGATGGCCGAAGTGGTCGTTGGTGGTGTGGATAGATGGTATACTTTGAAGCTTGTGTCCTTTGGCAGCACTTCACTCAGCAATTGCTCCAGGGATTTCCTCCCACCCTTCTCCCCAGAAATTAAGCCATTATGCGCCGCCATAAGTATAGCAATAAACCAAAAATAACCTCATACTCCTAAGAACTGCGTGAATAAACCGTCTTTGTCGTGTGCGCGCAGCTTGAGTTCACCCCAGATAAGGTCCAGCCAGAGTGACGCGCCGCGAGCCGGCAGGTCCCGAAATCGCCTAGCGTCAATTCAAACTCCAGAATTTCGACAACCACCAATTCCGCACCCTCATCGATCAGGACCGCCCAAATAACCACCGAGTGCGCCCATTTCAACACACAATGGCCACCAAAGCGCCCCTCCGTTCCCTCCAGGCAATTGCCCAGCGCCCTTCCATCTGCAGCGCCTGCACACCCCTCTCCCTCGCCTCCCGTGTCGCCCCAGCACAAGCAACAAAGCTCTTCTCCACGAGCGCCGCGCGCGCGGAGGAGCTGAACGAGCGGCCGCGATGGTCGTACACACCTGAGAAGATGAAGGCGCCATTCCAACCGCGCGTCAAGGACCCGAACATGGCGTTTGCGGTCAACGAGAACCCGGCGCTGCTGGACGCCATGTACGCCAAGTTCCTAGGGATGGGTGGGGAGAATGCGCTCACAGATGAGGTCAAGTGGCTTGCGGTCACGCATAAGAGCTTTGATCAGGGGAGGAGAGGGTTTAATGATAAGCTGGCTTTCTTGGGTATGTGGCGTCTTGTATAATGGCCGGTGATGGTAGCGGGCCGTGGATGGGGAATTGGGACTAACGAGGGATTCTAGGGAAGCGGATTCTTGTGCTTCAGGGCACGACGGTGCTACTTACGTCTCAGGCACCGCCTCCTCCATCGACAGATACTTATAACCGCGAACCCTTCAACCATCCATCCCTCGAGGGCCTTCCCAAGGTCCAGGCTGTCGACTTGGGAGATGTGCTGTCCAAACAGAGAGTGGCACAACTCGCCCGCTCGTATGGCATCGACCAGGTCACAAGATGGAAGCCGAGAAACGTATGTCCCCCAAACGCCCCGTATGGCCTGAACAAATCCAAGCTAACACTTAAATAGCCGCTGAGATTAGGAGCATCCGGTGCCGATGTCGTCCTGACGACCTCCGTGTACGCTATAATCGGAGCACTGGCGTTACAGAAGGGCGGCGATTTCGCCGGCCAGGTCGCGAGAGAAAAGGTCCTGAAGCCCTTGGGTCTGTTATAGGCGAAGCGGTTGTGTATTATACATTTTATGAGCATTTATTGGCGTCTGGATGTTCGAGTATTGTAAATTAGAATATAGATATATTGTATGTTCAAAAGATTTGGATTAACTCTGTATGACGGGAGAGTCGTCAAACGTGACGTTCTGTCCAATTGTGTTCTCTATATTTGCGCAGAAGAGCGATATTTTTACCAACTACCATAAACGCCATCGCTATGCCCCTTTATAACTATATGCAAACCCCTAATACCCGCAGGGCCATCAGCGCGCCTCACAAGCCCCGACTACCTGTGCTGTAATATCCTTAAAGATTGGGGCCAACGAGCATTTTGGGTACTTCGCAATCAACTGCCCCGACTCTCTGGTCTCACCGCCTGGCTTTGGCTCATCTGTGCCTTCCATTGCCTGACCATTGATTGATGTACCGGCTGGATACGAAGGTGTTCTGCCCGCCTCCACCAGCATGACAAACTGGGGGTCGATCGGAACAGTTCCAAGGAATTTAACTCCAAACTCTTCCGCCATCACTTCGCCGCCCCCAGAGCTGAACACGTTCGTGCATTCCGAGCAACTGGGGCACACAAACCCGCTCATATTCTCCACCACTCCAATCACGTTGATAGCCGTCTTGACGCAGAAATTCAACTCCTTCTTCACATCTGCTGTGGCCACAGCTTGTGGAGTGGTGACCACAACAGCCCCCTTGACTTGTCCCTGGGCTGCATTCTTCAGCAGTGTCTCCGCCAAGCTTATGTGTTCATCTGAAGTCCCGGGTGGCGTGTCGATCAAGAGGTAGTCAACCTCGCCCCACAGCACATCGCTCAAGAACTGGCGCACCATAGCCGTCTTTTTCGGCCCTCTCCATACCACTGCATCACCTCGTTCTCTGAGTAGGAAGCCCAGGCTCATGCATCGCAACTCGCCGATGCCGGCTTCGGGGTCTGCGGCGTGGACTGGTACTGGTACCCAGCCACCTGGGGCTTGTGTGACTTTCGCGGACTCGATGCCGAATAGTCGGGGTATGGATGGGCCGGTAAGGTCGATATCGAGGACGCCAACTGAGTGTCCGGCGAGGGAGAGAGAGAGCGCAAGTTGTGTCGTGATCGAGGATTTGCCGACCCCTCCTTTGCCTGAGAGGACCTGGAACACAACAGATTAGCGGGGTTCTTGGGACGTCATAAATAACTTACAAGGACAATATTTTTTATCCTATCTAGAGACATCGTGTATAATACAGCTGTCCCACCAGAAATCCTCTGAAATATAATTTGATGTTCAGTTCAGTAATGTCATAGTGATCCATAGAAATAAATTCAGAGACCCTGGGGTTTATGTTATCGATACCTTGCTGCAGATTAGCAAGCAAGCCCGCGGCCCCACCTAGATCGGCGCCACGTTTTTGCGGTTTCCGAATGTTCCGGCCTGCACCCTGCATCATCTACGTAGGTAGAAGCGCATCCCGCAGCCCCCAAATTTCGAGCCAGGTAACTGCCAGGCGTTGCGCTTTTACCACCTGAGCAACAATTCGCAAGTTCGGGACACGATGAAAGTCGCTTTTACCTTTGAGTCGCAATGGATGATCCCTGGGGCTCGCCATGGGCTGATGAGGCGCCAGGGACAGCTAAGAAATTAGATGAGGCGAGGCCGAAGCCCATTGTGATAGCTACGGAAAAACAGCTCCCGTTCGATTCGGGGCCAAAATCGCCGTGGGATGATGATGATGACGATGAAGAGTGGTCGGCGAACCTTGATCATGTAGTTCGAGAGCAGAGTACGGCAACAATAGAAGATGGGGGTGCGGGTTGGAACTACCATCAAGGTAACGGGGACACGCCGCTGGGGAAGGACGAGACGACTGCGACGAGGGTCGACTCGCCCTGGGCCCCGCAATCGCATGATGCTGGAAAATCACCACAACAAAATCTACAAGGAGGAGAAGAACGGAGTTTTGACGACCCATGGGCGCAGCCAGATGTTCAAACGGATGCCAGGCTATCACCAAATTTGACACAAGCTTTAAAGCCAGTCAAAAACGCCAAAGCGGACTCATACCATTCCCACGGAGAGTCTAGTGAGAATGCAGAGGACATTTCTTCACAAGAAGAACACCAGCCTGATTCCTCCGTTGAGGACTTTCTCAAGCCAGAAACAACCCATCTCCAAGATAGTGACCATAAATCCTCTGTTATAGAACCATTCAGCGACGAAGAGTCCGATGCCCTATCACGGGATGACAACTCCCAACCTGCAATCTCTGAAACCCCGGACAAGGATGCGCCTCAGTCTTCTCGACCGTCCTTGTCATTCTCAGAACAAAGCCACCACCATGAAGCGACCAATGATTCTCCACATACGTCTCCTGATGGAGAATCGCGGTCCATACCCGTTGAAAATAAGGACCCCTCAAAGGTCAAGGAGTTAGTTCAGCTGTTTGATGGCTTAGCTGTGGAATCTCCCATCTCTCCTGAGCCTCGCAGCGATGAAGATTTGCCTTTGGCTTCATCAGAGCCAACGGCAGAAAGGCCTTCTCCCGCGGAAACGGAGGACGAGTTTGGCGATTTTGAAGATGGTGTCTCTTTTGTCAGTGCTAGTGCAGCTTCTGATGCGCCAGAAGTGTCCATAGATGCCCCGGATTCTGTACAGCCGGCCAGGCCTGCAGAAGAGCCTATTATTTCAAGGCCAGTCGAGCAAAGAACTTTCGAACGCGGGTCGATAAAATTTGACATTGACAAGTCTATCGTGGATCGGCTTTATTCGGATAAAGATGCATTGCCTGACTCTGCGAACTATGGACCATCAGATATTGACATCCCCATCACCGACTCGCTTTTAACTGTCGAGCAGCGAAAGGTGTGGTATCGAATATCACGATACGGGACAATGCGGCAGCACAACTCTGGGGACGATGATACCTATGTTAGAATGGGTTGGCAGCATTCCAAGGTTCGGGAAAAGACACTTGATATTGTGCACAAATGGATGGAGGAGGGTCGTCTAGGCGCCGGAATGGCCCTTGGTGGAGTCGGGAGGGTAGAAGCTATGTTCAGCTGGGGCAAACCCGGGCAAGCTCCAAACACTGAAGCCCTATCTATTGCTCGAAAATCATCAAAGTCGAGCAAGGCGACCCAACCAGCTTTGCATACGTCATCCCGTCGACAGTCTGCACAGGATATCAAGCCTGTTCACAAACGACAGAAGAGCTCCGTAAGCTCTACCAAGAGCATCGTACGCTCGCCAGTGGAACCGAGCCCGCGTTTCAGTTGGAGCAGTGAGCAAGCTGCATCCCCTGATCCAGCTATAGCCATTACCTCGGCATCTAGCGATCCTCACCCTGAGAGTTTCCGCCAAGAGCCCGTTATACCTCCTATCTCGAAATCATCTGAATCTCCCAGCCCCGTGCCCGTTTCCATAGAGCCATTGAAACCGGCTGCGCCAGCTGCACCTGAGCAACGGAAGGAATCTATTCCAAAGGCAAACGACGATGATGACGAATGGGGCGAGATGGTGACATCCCCCGCTACTCCAAACTTCCCAACCATGTCTGGCTTTCCATCTCCAAATCAAGGCAGCCCGTCACCAAAGGCCGCACACGGCCTGGACCGTGTCGATATTAATAACAATCACGTCGGGAAGCACTTCCGGAATGCTTCGCTCGGACATCAAGCAGGCAGCGCCATCTCTGAGAAACCATTTAACGTGGACGCTTTCATTCCAAAAGCATCCAATAGATCAAGCCTTGGAGATTTATCCAAGTTGACGCCTCGCTCGGAAGATCCCTGGGCAAACGCAGACTTCTCCTTATTTGAGTTTCCAAGTACCGCGCCAACGAGTGCACCAGCGTCCAAACCGTCGTCATATACCTCAAAGACGCCTCCATTTACATCGAAACCCGTTCCTGTGGAACCAAAGCCAACTCCGGCATTGACTGATACGAAGTCTGCCAAACCCACATCACCACAAATTACATCTGCCCATCCTGTTGGCCGGAAGTCGAAGGCAGAACTAGAGGAGGATAAGATTGTTAGAGACATTATCAAGGGCCTGCCGGACCTCTCATACATGCTTCGTTGATTTGATGAGGCAGTTCGGGAGTAGTCTGAGGGGCTATTCTCGAAGGTTTCACGCCCGGAGTATTTCGTTGTAGCCAACAGGATATCTGATGCTTAATAAACAACCATATGTAACATACTACCAAACCAGTTTATATAATCGAATATACAAACCCCATATATACTTGTATCGCTTGTGGATTTGAGTTGTCTGTAATCGGAGAAGTAGAAATGGTAGTTTGAATTCATGGAGTACAAACTGGCGTTACATTGCATCATTGTTTTATGTAGTTGTGCATTTTGAAGAGAGCGGAGCTACTGAAGGTATTCGCTTTAGTATCACTATAAACCCTTCAATACCGTTATAAGTGTCTCTCCGCCATCTCGTTAAGCGTTAATTGAGCCTCTAATGTCCATGTATCCGAGGCCGTCGTACATAGTACAAGGAATTGTTCCTATGTGCAAACTCCGTAGAAACCCAACCATTGCTGAACCACTATACATCCAACGCCCCTAAAAATTGAACTGCCTACTCCCTTTTGCTTTCCCAGTATCCTGCCCTCAATCCAGCAACCACGCCCTCCGTTTCTCCTCTTTCCTCGCCTTCCTCTTCTGCTTAAACTGCTTCACCTCATTCTTACTAAGCTTCTTCCCACTCCTCTCCGCCTTCAGACTACGCCCATCATGACTATTCGCCGCCGAATCGACATCAAAGAACGCGTTCATCTGCCGCTTACTCTTATTCTCATCATTGAAATTCTCCGGTGTCAAGTCCGCAGCCTGCCAGCGGCCCGTAAACCTATTAAACGCCCCCGTAGCCGCATACGCCGCTGTCGGATCGACCACGGTCGCGTTTGCGGCTGCGGCATCTGTCTCGGCAGGTTGTGCATACCACGCAGTCTCGTCGTAGTCCCCGTGGATCGCAGGGTCATACCCACCAGCCACAGGCCGCGGAGGTGCCTCGTCTGGTATGGGCGCAGGCTCATCGACGCCAGGCGCCGCGGTGGGAGCTAGTGTCGCGTCGGGCACGCGCGGGTTCTCCCACTGCGTCGCTTGGGTGAAGCGGTTGTAGAAGTAGAATGACGCTGCTGCGGGGTCCCAGACTGGTGCCCAGCCGTCGTCCTCTTCCTCGGGGGCTGGGGGCTCCTCGGAGGGGAGAGGAGGTTCTTCGTCGGGGAGAGGGGGCGCGGATGTGTCTTCTGGTTCTTTTCCCTTTTGCGACTTCGGTGCTACTGTGAGTTCTTCTGGCAAGTCAGCCTCAGTTGGTGGTAGCTCTGAGCTTGAAGTGGCGTTATGTTTGGTTGGCTCCCTTGGGAGAACGTCGTCATGGTCCGCACTGTCTGCGAGATCCTCCGGTTTGTTGGGGGTGTTAGAAGTAGGAGAGGCCATTTCTAGAGTATCGTGTGGTGATTAGTTGTCGCATATGGAGCAATACAGCGAGGACCTGACGTTGCACTTGAGCAAACAAATTAGCTCTGAATGCGCAGACGATCGTGAATTGACAATCCCGTCCCTGACACGTCCTTGATACGCGATAAGCGATAAGCGGTCCCAAAAATTATCCAAACCCACCAACAAAAAAACCCCACTAGACAACCACCCCGCGAAACACTCCCTTATACCCCCCTCCCAGCGCCCCTTTTCCTTCTCCCCAAAGAACGAATTCCTCACATACATACGCGATGGCGCCCACCCTCTCAGAAGACGACTCCGATGACCTGATCTACTTTGCGCGCGCGGGCGAGCTCGGCGATCTCAGCGAGTCGCTCGAGGCGCTGTGCAAGCGCGAGGGGTGTGGTGTCGATGAGATACTAGCGGTAGCTGTGGATGGGGAGTCAGGGAATGGGGTGTTGCATATGGCAGCAGCGAACGGACACAGCAGTAAGTTTATCTCCCCAGCACCCGATATTCTCTCTGAGCCGTCCGGGACTTGAGCGAGGCTGGGACGGGGATGGCGAAGGGACAGAAGGACGAGGAACATAGCTGACGAGTTGGACTGCAGATATAATCAAGCACCTCCTCACCGCTCTACCCTCCTCCTCGGCCCTACCCGCTCTCCTCAACACTCGCAATGCAGCAGGCAACACGCCGCTCCATTGGGCGGCATTAAACGGACATCTCGCGGCCGTACAGGTACTCGTCGAGGCGGGCGCGGACCCGTATATACAGAACGGGGTTGGCCATGATGCCATCTACGAGGCGGAGGTAAATGATCGGAAGGAGGCGGTGGATTGGATGTTGAAGGAAGGAGGAGAGGGGTTGGAGGAGCTCGGGGAGGGGATGGAGGGAGCGGGGGATGAAGTAGAGGATGGAGAGGGAAGTGCGGACGGGGTGGAGGGATTGAAGGAGGCGGTTGAGGGGTTGAGTGTTGGGAAGGGGAAGGGAAAGGAGGAGGCGTAGGGGTGCTTGTGTGGTCTTCTGGGGAGGGGAGTTTATGGCGTTCAAAGAGACAGGCATATCATGAGGCAACGCATGAAAATTTAACGTATATACATCTCTGTTTGAGGATTTCGACATGGAGGGGTTGTGGAAGTTCTTTTTTTTTTATGAGACGAAGTGCAACCATTTTCATCACTCGACACATACGAAACTCCTTAAAAAACTCCAATTTTAAGCTATATGTCAGGGAAGATTAGACAAAAGCCAAGCACGGCAGCAAAGTACAGGAAAGTACAACAAAAGTTACCAGAGCAAAACCACACCTTCAAGCAAAAAGCAAGTAACAACAACATACATTTGCATCCCGAGATCAAAGCCAGATCAAAGCAAAATAAAACATAGCACAAACGCCAGCCTTGGTATACCCAAACCCCAACAACAAAACGCCAGACAATATATACCACCCACCCTCCGTCCTAGTTCCTGAGGACGAAGGCCAATATTATCCCAACCGGCAACAGACAGACAGACAGAAACACCCTACTCATCCCCTCCCACACTCGCACTCTCCCACACCGACCACCCCTCCTCAGCCTTCTCCATCGGCTCCAGCAGCGCCGCCGACTGAGGTGCCAGCACCTCAGCCATAAGCTCTTCTGCAGTGGCCACAACTTCCACCTCTTCTCTCTTATCTTCAACCACCGCCTCCTCCACCACCGCGGGACTAGAGCTGAACTCGAATTCCGGTGCGCTTAATGGCGACGGCCCCAGCTCAGCAACCTCGTCCGCTGGCACGATGACTTCGCCCGCCGCCTCCTCCGCATACAGATCCCCAATGGGCACCTCTCCCAACACCTGTCTATCGACCTCGATCTCGCTCTCCTCCCTCCTGCGGCGTCCAAGGCGTGTCTTCCCCTCAACACCCTGTACAGACACCTGCTGTGGACGGGGCGCTACTCCCTCGTCTTCGACGGGTGGGACGTTCTCCTTGCCCCGCCCCTCATCGCGGGGACGCATGGCGCTCTCCTCGTCACTGCTGATGTCGAGTGTGTATGTGCTGTGCTCCATGAGGTTCGTAAGCGTCTCCTCCTGCGTGTCCTCGTGGATAGCGAATTCCCAGCTCGGCTTGTAGGATGGTTTCGCCAACGGCGGGAGTGTAGGGCGTGAGAGTGGGGTTGTGCTGCTGAGTGCTGTGGCGAGGGAGAATGGGAGGGATGAGGACGACGACGACGAAAAGTTGGGAGGGTCAACGCGAG
>JPJV01001368.1:0-11849 GCA_000750745.1 Pseudogymnoascus sp. VKM F-4281 (FW-2241)
CCATGTTCATATCCATGTTTCTCCTCCCTCTCCACCCCATGTTAACCCCCCCCCTCCTTCCCTTCAACCTCCCTGCCTTGCCTGACATCTCTGACAATAGCCACCCTGGTCCCCGCCAGTCCCACTCGAGCTAGCGTGGCCAGACCGAACGGCTGCCTCTCCGTAAGCCGGTGCAACGTCCAACTCGTGGCAGCCGGGTCCGTTAGGATGGGGTCCGTCCTCCTCGTGTGCCGTGCCTTCCCTCCATCTCTCTGCAAAGGTACTTATGAAGTATCTGTCTAGTCTCTCTTGAACTGCCCTTGCCGTGTTTCTCGCTGCTCAAAGTAGGCGCTCTCATTAAAGATGAGCACCTGGGCGATCATGGCAGTGTAAATCTCCTCTAAGTACTAACCGTTTATTGCTCCTCACTCATCCCCAGTCACCGCGCAGATATAACCTTGACCTTGCACCTCGACAAAAAAAAAAAAAAACCTCTAAGTACTAACCGTTTATTGCTCCTCACTCATCCCCAGTCACCGCGCAGATATAACCTTGACCTTGCACCTCGAAAAAAAAAAAAAAAACACAAATACCATGATGATCCTCTCGCTTACACACCGACAGGCATCGGGATGATCAAAGCGACCGCAATTTAGAGCGCGCGCGAGTCTGGGGCTGCGGCACGCTACTAAAAGCGGTACCTGAGCATTCCCCGAGACCGTGAGCATTCCCCGTGCCCTGTCGAACCCCACCAGCCGAGTCGTCATGTCTCACAAGCATGTGGCTCTAGTGTGTCGGCTGCTGTCCGCACCTCTGTGCGCCTGCTTGTCTTCCCTGGTGCCCGCGCGCGCGCCCGCGAGGGTCAGGGCGAGACACTTCGACGGATGTGTGATGTGCGATGTGCTGCATGGGATGGTGACGACGGGGGGACCGGGGGGGGCGGCCATGGGACATTGGGAGATTGGGACCGGATGGGGAAGGGGAATTGGGGAGGGGAATTCTCATGCGAGTGGGAAGGGGGTTGGAAACCAATGCATGCACGCGCCGCTGCATTGGCACTATCGTTTGTCCCATCGCCTGGTTCTGGGCTGGGTTTGTGTGCCGGCCGGCCGCAGCACACCCCTCCCTCGTTGCTGTTGAGGAGAACGAACGAACGAACGGAGGTCTCGTAGTTTCCATACACATGGCCATCCCGGCTCTTTTTGTGCTGGAATGCTGCTACTGTACGGTACCTTATGCTGGTCCGATCGCCGCGGGTGGCTTCTTTGCCCACGTAGCTGGGTTCGCCGTTTGCGGCGGTGCTTCACCCGTCCGTCCTTACCTTAACTTGCCGCATATATGTAAAAATCATAAAATGTAACTTGTGATTGTCAATGTTGAACCAGAGGCCAAGAAAAGTGATGATGGCAGCGATGGCACTCTCCGTACATACTTCAATGCAAAGTAACAAACAAGTATGTTAGTCGACAGCCTTCTAACCGATGTACCTTTCCCTGTAATCTGCGCCCTTCCGCGTGCCTTGTTCTCCTCAGGTCTGTGAGACAGAACACTCTGAACACAAGGTAGGAACCGCACACAACTGCACTCAGCCCGTGCCACCTGTGCCACACAAACCACGCTCTGCCCACACAGTTCTAAGACATTGTGTGCCCCTTCCGTCCACTACGGGGAGAAAAAAGAAACAACTTCCCTTCCGCATCCCCACAAGTACATTCATCGTGCATCGTAAATCGTACATCGTGCCCGCTCATCGCCACCAGCCATAGCGTGAGGTAGGGGGCACAGCATGAGAAACGTGAGAAACTTGAGAGACATGAGAGACATGAGAGACATGAGAGACACACTCCATCCAACAGCCTCACCCACAGGCGAATCGTAAACCGTTCGGCCGTCGCGCGAGACCTGCCCCGCAGCGAATCATGATTCTTCAGCATCCACCGCAGCACGCGATGCCAGCTGAACCCGCCTGAACCCGCTGAACCTCGCCTTCCCTTCCCGCAGAAAGGGGACAGATCATCGCGGGCTGCATATGTACAGTGCCGTACCACAGCACAGTTACCTTCGAGGCGCAAGATCCCGGCCTCGCCACGAACGACGCGAGAAAAGATGAATCCAAAAATGATCCGATTGGGATCCAGACGCTGTTTCGTCGCGCGCAATGTCTCAGCCACGCTGGCGCTCGATCCAGTTGCGCATCGGATCGAGTGTTGCTGGCTAGCTGGGCCCCTTTCCGAATACGTCTCGAATTAGCGAGTCCAGGTGGATTGTACCCGTTGTATCCCTTCACAACGGTACAATGACCCGTCGTACCTTGCCTCAATTAGCTCATACCCTTGCAACCAACGGCCCCTGGCGCGACAAATATGGCAATGAATGGCAGTGAATGGTAGTGACATGGCAGTGGATGGCAGTGGGATGGCTTGCATCCAAGCGCATGGCGCGGGCTGTAACTCACTCGTGCGCCCACACAGCCCACACAACCCACAAAACCCCATATGACGGTACTTGCCGCCAAGTACAGTACATGCCGAGCGACTTGAACCACCTCCACTGCCACGACGAAAAGGGTTCGAACCGAGAACTCAACACTCACACGGTTCAACGCAAGACGTTGAACCGCACCCTTGGAGATCACCCTAGTAGTTCGGGATCCCGCCCACGCCGCTAGCCATGTTGCTATAATTACTATGATGCATCAGCTGCACCACCAGCACAGCACATCCGCCTGTGGGCCCTCTCTGTTTCGCGCGCTGCCCTCTTCTTATCCCGGATTTGGGAATATGGTACCGAGTACATACCATACTGCTGCACTGTATGGTATGGGAAGTTGGGTTGGACCAGAACCAGACGCGATGATCTTCACTGTATCTCACTGTCTCTCTCCTCTTCCCTGTCCATGGCAGACGCCCTGCTTGCCGCTCAAACTGGCCGCCACTGCATTTGTTCTGCACTGCACTGTGCGTGCTGTACATACTCCATTCCTGCAAGCCGGCACTGATTTCTGATTCCGCGGGTTGCCATGTGGAGTCTGATACTCTGCTACTGCACCATGGCCGGTGAGATGTGGCCGTGAGCGATGTACGACGATGTACGGCGTTGTATGGAGTAACTGTAACTGTGCAGTACCGACCGTGTGCATGTACGTATGCATGGATGTACCCACCGCCTCCCTCACGATGAGATGACAGACATGATGGCGGATGGCTAAAAGGAAACAAAGCGGAAAGCGGGGAGTTACAGAACTTGCCTGGCCCCAACCCCAAACCAACAGCGCGGCATGCGACAATCACAACGGCAACCTACCTTTCAACGCCCCGGGTCCGTCCTTCATATTCGCTTACCCCTGCTAAGACAGTCTCAACGTGCCACGACGATGTTGTGTTGGAGACCGTGTGTGTCACACTGCATCGCTTAACTCGCTTCCTCCTTATCCGTCGTCTTGTTGTCTTGTTGTCTTGTCGTCGCCCTCACCGTCGTCATCTGTCATCCGTTCTCACTCTGTCTACATCAAATTTATGCTGTATCCGCCAGATTTATCCAGATGCATCTCCCATATGGACGTACATAGTCAGTTAATTGCTCTTTGCTCTGCCATGGAATGAAAGAGCTTTCTCCAGCCCTCCCCCACACTTCCACACTTCAAAATATATTGGTTGTTTGTTGGAAAGCCAGAACGCCTTGGGCTGGTACGCTACCACTCTCCGAACCCTGCTCTTCAGCTACCCTAATCCCTGCTTCCGATGGATGGGCGTCACATATCCTTGCTTGAAAATGCAATAACTATCTGAAATATAGCCAGGGAGTGTGCAATATGCATGGCCAACCGTGCAAGAAAACGCCCCCTGATCGCCCCAGCACCCTGGTTGTAGATCACTTTCATCAGAGTCCAAGAGTGCGGTTACAGCAGCTGTGCCAACAATTGCCCAAAGCCATGGCTCTAATCTTGGGGGGATATAAAACGACGCATAATAAAATCAGATAAATCCAACCGGGTCGGCGGATTGGTCCGCGGGCGGGACCCCTCGATCCAATATCAACGCCACGCAAAAGTACCAGGCGCTTGCGACGCCCCATTAACACCTTCCAAATCTAAAAGCCTGCTTTCGCTGTGAAATGCGCCTTCAAAATACTCCGAACATTAAGTCCCACCTCACAAATAAATGTCCCCCCCAGTGCCCTCAACCCATCTAAGCCAAGCCTCACTATACGCCCTTTCAAGATCCGAGACCCACCTCTTCGTATCAAACAGTGCACTGTGGCAGCGATTCTCGTAGAGTAGTCGCCGGAGCTCGTTGAGTCTTCCACTGCCCACCCCTTGCCCATCATAATGCAGCCCGCTGGCCAACTTCACCGCAAACTCCTCGTACTGCTCGTCATCCGTAGCAATGAGTTCCGACGCAGCCTGCGACCCCTCGTCGGACCGGGGCAATGCACCCTTCAAGATAGAGGCCGCCATGCGTGAACACATCTTGTACTCGTACCTAGGCAAAGTCAGGAGTGGAGTCGATGACCACAGGATGTCTGCAGCTGTAGTGTGAGCATTGCATTCGGGCGTATCGAGAAATAAATCGCAAATCCGTGCTCGAGATATATGTTGATTCTTTGGAGCCACGTCGGTAAACAGTATGCGTGACGCTACCTCCTCGCCTGCCCACAGTCGAGCTGTCCGCCGTAGGTTGCTTTCACCAAGATCAGGGAATCGAAGTAACCACAGAACGGCCTTGGGCACGTTTGCAATTATCCGAAGCCACGTGCGGAACGTCGTTGGTTCGATCTGAAGACAGTTATTAGCATCAGTCTCAGCATGAGTTGAATAATTACAAACCTTATATAACTGGTTAAAATTCCCAAGGATGATCACATCGTCGGGAAGATCGGGGAAGAGCTCCTTTCTCATTTTCCACCTCCGCTGCTGCTCTCCTGCCCAAGGGAGCTGACGATCTTCACTGCTTTGCCGATGGTCACAGCAGAAAAATGTATCTCGACAGAAGATAATATTCTCTGAGTAGACCCAGTCTTCGTCGTCAACCGACTCATCGCAACGGAGCTGATCGTCCAGGTCAATGTTGCGTCTCCAAGGCCGCAGGGTACTTTTCGGTATAGCCGTTTCATCGGCAAGAAGGTAATCGCACCACTCTGCGCCGAGGGTGCCCGCAAATCCCATGAAGGACATCTGGATAGGAGCAGGACGCGCCGCAAAGACTTCGTTCTTTGCACCTCTTGTATACCCATTCAAATTGACGAGGATGTGGATTTCGTCTTTCACAATCTGATGCACCAACCTGTCCGACGGCCATCCGCTGGTATCGCGAAACACTGGAGCCTCCTTTTCTATTTGCAGCCTGTGGACCGAATTGTCGCTTGGCGTAGTGGCATAGCAGATTGCCTTTGCCTTTCGTGGGTCATGCATCCCAAATACAGACTGCATTAGGTGCGCAAGAGGATGGTTGTTGAAGTCAGAAGAGATATAACCAATGTTGAGCGTAGGTGATGGTGGCGGTGGCGGTGGATACACGGTCTGCGGGAGCCATGGTGCACGAAGCGCGGCACAGGAGATACGCATGGCATTTCTCTCCGAAATCATTCTGATGTCTTTCGCAGATAGTGGGCAGGTAAAAGTGTGGAAAGGCAATACAGTCGGTGCTCCAGGTACAGTCAGCGAGCCCGGAAGATGAGGTCGGGCATAGCTTGACTTTGGAAAATCCAGTTGGCGGACGTATTTGTCTGTGTACCATCGGTGCATAGCTCTTTTGATAGCTCGTTCAATCAAGCGAATAACACGAGCTCCCTCCCACGGCTTTCCAACCCAAGAGCTCAGCCTTGCAAGCATAGTCGAGGCCTTGTCGTTAGACCATTGACTGCCCGTATCTGCAATTTCGAGTTCTTGCAGCATTGAACGGAGAACCTGGCTATTCAGAGTGCCGCAGCCCCAGCTGGCGCCATCTTCGAGTTGCTTATTTACGATAGCAACTACGCGCTTCATCCATCCAGTCCCCACCACACTGGTTTTTGCATCACAAAGCATCCCATCCTCGCCAACATGCCACCGGTCGTACTTTGCCCCTTCAAATATTATGCCGCCGCGCCCAGTCCAATCGCAGACAGAGTTCAGCGCATTAGCAAGCCCACATACGGCTTCCGTAAAGTTAGGACTTGACGCTACAGCGCGCTTATAATATTCTATAGCCTCGCTTATCCTGCCTTGGTCCTTGACCGCATTGGCTAGATTGGCTAAGGCTATGTCGAAATTTCCATCGCAAGCGACAGCTTGCTCGTACATCTTTATGGCGGCAGCTAGCTGACCAATGTCTTTTAATAGACTGCCGAGATTCGTATACAGGTGAGCATGGCGAGAGTCAAGATTTAAGCCATAGTTGTAATATGCTAGAGCAAGCGCAACACCGCTACCTGGTTTAACTCCCGGGATTGTGGGGACTGAATCCGCCTCCGCCATTTGCACAGTGCGGTCAGAGATTTGTTGAGGGATACTTGCTAGAAGTATCCCTATATTGTTTGAGGTCGAAGGACTAGGCTGCAATGAGAGCGATAAGTAGTAGAGCGCTAGGATGTCAGCTGTGCCACAAGGCCGTGACGTTGCCATCGGTGATTGACTGGCATTTGTCATGCCATCTTGGAATATTTTTGCAAGTGATAGCAAAGAGTTGCTCGTCGTAGATATGGCAGAGGACCTTGAAGCTCCCTGTGAGGTGTAGCGAAGTCCGGGTAGCTGACAGTGCTTGGAAAATACCAGTGCAGCGGTTCGCAGTGCCTTTTCCGGGGGTAACAACACTGGCATCAGCTCGCCTGTGGCAGGCATGCATGGCGCACTTTGGCGGGCGGTGGGGTTGAATACGTCCATGGATGACACGACATTGAGGATGTTCCGAATGAGGCCATGTATACCATGAACTCTTCTGCCAACACTGACGAGAACAGCATCTTCAAATGCCCGGGAGGCACCACTAATATCCCCGGCAGCATAGAGCATATTGCCTTTGGCATGGATTAGCGCTAGAATTCGTCCATTGTCAGAACCAGCGATTGCATATCCACTTGATCCATATCCGGGTTGCTTGAAGCTATCGTCGCTTGGTGGTCTTGAAAATGTATGGCTGCTTGGCCTAGGATCGAAATCAAAAGTTGCATGTTCAGACGCATAGGTAGAGCCACTTGATGAGCGACCCCCATCACTCGATGTATCGCTCTCTCGGTCTTGCTCGTCAAAAGCTGAAAGACGAAGTGATCGCTCCACAAAGTCAATTATGGAGATGGCCTCATCTGCCCTGTGGTCTCCACAGAGAAGTCCAATGAGATGCTCCACAGCCTCAAAGTAACTTGGTCGTAGTTTTACCGATTGTAGCCAATGCTGCTCGGCTTCTTCTCTCCTATTTAAGGACAGGAGGGTGGCAGCCAGATTCGAAATAGCTTCCACATGACTTGAATCAAGAGCAATAATCTTGCTATACCAATCGAGTGCTTTCTCATATTCTTCCAAGCCGTATGCTAAACACCCTCCCAACAGCATTCCATCGATCCAGCGCCACCCGCTTTCTTGACAGAGATTGCCAAGTATTTCGAGAGCAGATTTTGCTGTCTCTTTGATTGAGCCGCGTTGGGGGAGCCCCTGAGGAAATGCTTGAGGGTACAAATGTAGCGCGTTGTGCCCTTGATCCCCACCGCGAGGATTGGAGCTGAGATAGCTCCCACCAAAGTTTTGTTTTGACAGAGATGGTCGGTTCGCAAACGACCTTTTATCCTCCATTATGCTAATGAGAGAGTTTGAGCGTCGACGATAAGGGCCCGGCTCAGGTCTAGAATCATGGCCCTGCCCAAAGTCGTTTGAATAAGGGGGAGACGTGGCATAGCTGTGATGGGCAGGATCCGATGGCCGTCTAAGCATGAAGGCCGTTTGACGGGGCGGCCTTGGGTATATATGTGTCTGAGAGTATGATCGTTGAAGGCCTTGTTTCTTACGTTCTTGATGCGCTTCCCTCCTGGACTGGTGTATAGAAGCCAAAAGGTCCACATATATGTGGTGTGCCCATCCAAGCACCCTTTCCTTAAATTGAACATGATGATTTCCTACCCCGAAAGGCACTTGGTAGTAGGTCGAGCCACTATGTGACTGACTTAGATTGATGTTAGCTGCCGTATGCCCGGTAATCATGTGGTCGGCCGTCTTGCCCAGTGGGGTAAATTCATCCATTATGACAGTGTGATCTTTCGAAGGGTCAACATGCAGCTGGTGGCCGATCGGCAACTGGTTATGTCCGAGCGAAATGGGATATGGCTCCATGCCTTGGTATACATGATTACAAGGTGGCATTCCTTGAATTGGACAAGAACAGCGATTAAATGAATGGTAGCCAGTATCCCGCACAGCAGCTGGCCTATAAGCCAAATATCTTCCATCCGCGTAGTATGGACCATAGATTCCGGGGTCATTCGAGGCCGTCGGCCCAAGGCAGGGCTGGAAGGGCGGTTGAATAACCGTAGGCACAAGCATGCCATTGAATGCAAGCTTCGTGGTATCATAGTCGATATTCGCACCATTGTCCATTGTTTGCCCGCGGAGAAAGAGGGGGGGCACGCGTGTCCAAACCCCGCTACCACCAAATGTATCCCACGATCCACTCGTCGAACTTGAGGTTTGGGTTTGGGGTTGGTATGGCTGTTGTTGATAGGAATTACTGTTGCCATGGCCGTTTTGGCCGTGTATAGCACCGTATGGATGCTCTAGCACCTTTCTATTTGCTTCCCGCGGAAGGCTAGATAAAGGAAGCACTACATGCTTGGTGGGCGGGGGCTCAGTCGACCAGTGGACAGGAGTCCCATCATAGCCAGCTGCTAGTGTGCCATTCGGAGTCTTCCTGCGCAACATATGCTCGGAAGCACCGCGTGGTTGTGATCCGTCACCGGGACGCGATTGGTAACCCGTATCCGGCACGGCATGGTGAGGGTTCAGGCGGACAGCGAACGCATACTGTGGAGGCCCCAGAGACCGAGGTACATAGGGTTGAGGTTGGAATGCCTGTGGTACAGCAGGCGTATTGAAGGTCATCAAGGGGGCTGGGAAGCCATCTTGTGTCGTGTCATTGAAAGGTTGTATGATTTTGGGACCCTGGTGGCCCTGAGGGAGCATAGTGCGAGAGGGACTTCGAGATAGCGATAAGAAGGGTGCCTAAACACGTCACGAATCACGAAAAGTGCCAATACCTGCACGAAATCTGAGGGCTTTGCCAGTACGGAGCATCTTCGTCGGTGCAAGAGGTTGAAGCAGCCGGCGGTCAGGTTGAAAAACGGTGGTCAGTCAAAAGATTGGGGGTCTGTAGGGATACATGTATGATGGCGGTGGTTGCGGCTGGGGATGCGTTAACGGTCGCTTGAGCGGGTGGAAATGGATACAGGTACGAGGGTACCTACCACACTTTCCACAGTTTCCCACAGTTTCCCACAGGTCGCCCACACCTAAGCACTTAGTCTACCACTCACTTTCAGCCATTTGCCAACCTATTTGGTGTATTGTGCTCTATACCTTGGCTTACCCTTACCTACCCTGGAGAGGAAGACAATGCGCCAACGGCACATTACTACCACATTCTGCGTGCTCAACGAGTATTGTGTCTCAGAAGTCAGCGGCCAAGACAAGGGCAGGGACAAGGAACGAGTGGAGAATGCCGGACAGGCGTGTTTTATTTGGCCCCTTGGTTCAACTAGAGGGGGATCCTGATATATCTACAGTCCATGTCACTACAAGGACATGCTTGAAGGACACGTATACTGGTGATGGAGGCTGGTGATAAGAGACTGATGACAGTCCCAGACCGACCTGCACCAGGAGACACTGTACTCTACTCCATTTTTTGTGTCAAGTGCCATACAGTTTAGGAGGAGGATGACGCCAGCGAGGATCGGTGGAACTGCACTGTGTTGGTTGAGGGGTGTTGGGTCTCATCAGCAAGGGTCCGTTGTCGTTGGTGCCTGTTGAGGGAAGGGGGGATCAGTTAGTGCTTTGCTAAGTGTGGCTGATCCAACGCCCAAAGTCCCCTACCAACATCCATCAGACATCAGCAAGGAAGATAGGGCCGTGTGTGTCTGTTGTCTGGTTGTGTTTGGACTCTTGCATAGTATCTATCCATGTTCAAGTCTTGCATAGTCGCCAAAGTTATTGCTCATGGGTGAGATGTGGCTGCTGTCCTCCCTGCCACAATCGTCACAATCTGCCTATCGCAGCAGCCACATACCCCACCAATACTGCAGTGTAGGTATATGTCGATTGCAAATTATCACTAGTCAAGCACTTCATCAAAACACATCAATCATTCCAACCAAGCTCAAAGCCGCCGGCGTGATGGCGATGGAGGGTCATGGGCATATCCCGGATAGGGAAAGCACACTTCCCTCGGGAATATTACACGTCACACAAAGACCAGCCTTTGCCTGCAGGGCATTGAAAGCATCCGAGTAGTCGTTGGTTCATTGCACAGTTGTATACATGCACAGTTGTATGGAAACGCGCATCTGGAAGAATCAATGTCATTGCTCTCACAGCCTATTCGTGAAGCATGAAGCTTTGGTTACAGTGCAAAGAAAAGACGAAATTTCCATTTATTCCTCAGGAACTGTGATATAGTTAGTACTGGTATCAATCGATATCTAGTCAAAAAGTGGGACTGACTCTCGATCTCTCCGCTCTCAATATCATCGCTGATATCCTTTGGACTTCTTCCATCAACCTGGCAGCCAACGCTGAACGCCGTGCCGAGGATCTCCTTGACAGTTCCCTGCAGCGACTTGGCCATCGACTTGAACCTCATCGTGCGTGCGATCTCAATGACCTCATCGAGAGTGATGGACTTGCTGTGCTTGATGTTCTTCTCCTTCTTCCTGTCGCGCGGGGGCTCCTTGAGGGCCTTGATGACGAGGGACGAGGCGGATGGGACAACAGAAACTGCTGCTTGACGGTTCTGGATCGTAAGTCTGACGGTGACACGGAGTCCTTTCTATTGAGACAGACACAATTAGCCCCTCGCTCCTTCTATTCGTCGAGTTTGTAGGGCTTGCATACCCAGTCGCCAGTTGCCTTTGCGATATCTTCTCCGACCTTCTTTGGGGAAAGACCAAGAGGACCGATCTTAGGAGCGAGCGCAGATGATGCGCCGACCTCACCACCGGTTGCCCGTAGGTGGCTATGCGGGCATTAGCAGTGTTCGTATTGTGGGATTGAATCGTTCGCCCATGCTTTCCAGATTCGCTGGAGCACAATGGGAAGTTTGGATTTGTTCGAGGTTGGCTTTTGGCGACTTACATGATCTTGATCTCAGTGGGGTCGACCTTTGGAGCTGTTGACTGTTAGACTGTGTTACTCGGGCAGTTCTGGTATAACTTACGCATGTTGGCGACTGTTGGAAAATGCGATTACAATCGTCGTAATAATTTGTCGATGTCTGTCTCTCTTCAGTTGTCAATTTTCGATAAATTCGGCTGGTGCGGTCGGCTAATCAACCCTAACCAATAAGCCTTAAGTTGTGCCTTAGGCATCAAGGCATGGCCGAGAATCTATTCTGTTAGCTCGCTTTCTAAAAGAAATTTTGGAGAGAAGCTCTGTGCAGAATTTCGTGCGTCGAGAAAGTTCATCTCCACACCCAGCACAGCGACTTCACTCTACGTCGCAAACTCATTAATACCGCACCACAACCGCGTGTTATTTGAGAAGCATATATACAATGGCATTCACTCCAAGAGGGCGCGGCGGCGGTGATCGCGGTGGACGTGGTGGCTTTGGTGGCCGCGGTGGTGGTGATCGCGGAGGACGTGGTGGATTCGGTGACAGAGGAGGATTTGGCGGCCGCGGAGGTGGCAGAGGTCAG
>JPJV01001369.1:0-30789 GCA_000750745.1 Pseudogymnoascus sp. VKM F-4281 (FW-2241)
GCCGCGGAGGTGGCAGAGGTCAGTTTTTTCTTTAATTGGCTTCCCAATGCTGGCTCTCAGCTATGGGAATCCATTCAATTCCAGATATGGGGGACATAATAAGCTGACCGGGGGTTAGGTGGTCGAGGTGATAGCAGAGGCGGTCGTGGCGGCCGAGGAGCACCAAGAGGTGGGCGTGGTGCCCCACGTGGAGGTGGACGCGGCGGTGCTGGTGCCAGAGGTGGCGCAAAGACCATTGTTGTATGTTGACCCTCATTCCCAGTGTGTGTTGCTGTTTTTGTACTTACAATCTTTTAGGAGCCCCATCGCCATGGCGGTATCTTCGTCGCTCGCGGAAAGGAGGACATGTTGGTGACGAAGAACATGGCACCAGGAGAGTCGGTTTACGGCGAGAAGCGCATCTCTGTCGAGAACACCGCTGGCGTGAACGACGACGGAACCCCAAACACTACTAAGACCGAATACAGAGTGTGGAACCCTTTCAGATCTAAGTTGGCTGCCGGTGTCCTTGGTGGTCTTGATGAGATCTTCATCAAGCCCGGAGCAAAGGTTCTCTACCTTGGTGCCGCTTCCGGAACTTCGGTCTCCCACGTTGCTGATATTGTCGGCCCAACTGGTACCGTCTTCGCCGTCGAGTTCTCTCACAGATCTGGCCGTGACCTGATCAACATGGCTACCCACCGCACAAACGTCATCCCAATCATTGAGGATGCTCGTCACCCGCTCCGTTACCGTATGCTCGTGTCAATGGTCGATGTCATCTTTGCCGATGTTGCCCAGCCTGATCAGGCCCGTATCGTTGGAATGAACGCCCATTTGTTCCTTAAGGTTGGAGGCGGTGTTGTCATCTCCATCAAGGCCAACTGTATTGATTCGACTGCCGCACCCGAGGCTGTTTTCACTCGTGAGGTTCAAAAGATGAGAGAGGAGAAGATGAAGCCATTGGAACAATTAACTCTCGGTAAGTCCTGCAACTCTCTAACTGATAAATCAATTTCTAATGCAGACTATAGAGCCCTTCGAGAGAGACCATTGCGTCGTGACTGCTATTTACAAGCATTCAGCGGAGTAGATGGGTGTTTTTTCAGTTCGTTTTTCCTCCTCTTTGCAAGGAATGTGCAGGGCCACTTGTCCATGGTCAGGAAATGGATGGGTTGTCTCTTTATCTGGTGTACCTACTACTGCGTATGGGATGGCGTTCGGCATTACTCATATGACCAAATAAAACAATTACCTTTTTACAAATTTTCACATGGTCGTGATAGTCTTGAGATGTTAATGTGTGATCTGTAGATTATTTGTTTTTTTTTTACTACTCTACCCTTCAAACAACCACCTCCCCCTGCCGACGTTGCACACGTTGAAAACCCTGGTCACTCCATTAATTTCCAATAAGTAATTAATTTCAAATGTGTGTATTCAGTTATCTGCTTATGGAAAGGATGAGTTTTTACATCGAATATATGCAATACAGACTCTAATTAACGCAAACGCTCATACCCACCCACGCCCAACCAACCATAAATACTCCCAACAGATAAAAAAAACCGCCATATTTAGTGCTAGAAAATGTTAAGCAGACCCATCATACCTCTAAAATGGCATGCCGTCGTGGCGTCATCATCATAGAATATCAACCTCTTCCATATATATAACACAACCATGGAAGCATCGTCCCTGCCCCCTAAGATCAGACGCCACCTCCCAACAGAGCAAAAATCCAACCAGCCTGAGTGGAGTTCGAGCACTTGAACATCCACTTCCTCTGCTTCGTGCCTACCCCGCCTAATGCCGCAGGCATTCCGATTTCGCCATTTGGGCCCGTTATCTCCTCGCGGACGTTCATAACGAGGCCGACCCTGTTTACACGAGTAAAACAGCGGGCACCAAGGACACCATCATAGAACACAACTGGTGTCTTGTTATGATTTTGAGCATCCGTACTACTCAAATGTTTGTTGTGGGTCGATGGTTTCTCCCCAGTGTGTTGGGTCAGGGTCACTCGCTTCAGAACTCCATAGTCCAATGAAGAGCTTGGGCGCATCCCTGGCAGAGGCAGACCAATTACTATGCGGCAATGTCCCAAGTCCAACCACCGAGAAGTGACTCCAGCACGGTAAACTTGGATGATTAAGTTGTTCGTATCGAACACGGAGGTGTTGCCGGTGCCTGATGCTGCCATGCTTGAATCTGTTCGGGTGCGAGGTGATGAAGACGGCGCAGAGTCCGAAGTCCCGAAAATACTTGAGCCTCTTGATTTGGGGCCACCCTCAAATCTGGACATAATTGGAGTCAGACGGCCATTGCTTTGGTTGCCCCCATTGCTCAACCGTCTTAGTGCCATGAACGCCGTTCGTCCGAGAGAGAAAGTGCTCCCATCGGAACCTGAGAAAGAGGGAGCACGAGCTGAGGCTCTGTAACTTTTCTTCCGTCCAAACCAGCTGTACCGAGCCTTACGTTCGTCCCATTCGTTGTCATTTTGTATGTTGTAGTCGTTCAATAGGCGGTCACGCTGCAGACGATTATATTTTTCGTTGTCCTGCCGAGCCCTATGAGTAGCTGCATATAAGGCTGTGCATTCGTCGTTATTTCGGGACCTGAACCGGACAATGTGGGTGCTCTTCAGCGTGGAGGTTTGTAATGGCTGGGAATGTATCTCAACATCCAATGCATTACTCTGGCGGATCATCACAATTGGAGTTAAGACAAGCGCAATGAGCGGCCGACCGCTTGCCTGAGCATCCTTCGATGAATCCTTGTTTGAGGGGTGAGAAGCGTCCAAGGCGTAGGCTTCAATCAAGCCTGGCGTTATGACAATCGAACAAAGATCCAAATGGATATTGTCCCATCGTCCTGGAGGAACCCTCCAACATGAAATGTGAGCCTTGTATTTTAAGCAGTAGGATGCCTGGGGTGGCTCAAGACGGATATCTGGGAGGACAGCTTCGTTCACCTGTTGCAGTTGGCTTGCAATATCTTCGGTTCCTGTTAATCCATCACCTGAAGACTCAAGTGTCGAATCATCATCTTCCGAGTCTGTCAAATAAGATGTTGATGAACTAGTCGTGTATTCGGAAGGCTGGTACTCGTGCTTCAAGGGTGAGGATGACCGACGATCCTTTAGCTCATAGCTTGCGCTGTGTGATGACTGCAGTTCAGTAGCAACACCTTGGGAAGGTTTTTGCTTATGGGGAGGTGGTGGAGGTGGCTCGGTATTTAAAGTAAGATCTGGAGCAATTGAAGTTGGCTTCGGAACAAAATCAGACGGTGTTGAAGATCGTCCACTTTTCTCGTCTGAAGTTTGGTTTGGATAAGCCTTTGTTGGTGAAGCAAGTGAATGCCCTTTTGATCGAGGGCGGTATCTTGTTGGTGTTGCTTGCGATGAAACAGGCTCAATAGCTCTATCTATTTGTGTTGGAGTATGAGAGAGACGATACTCTGCTCGCTCCTTAGATAAGTTATGGCCATCGGCCAAAACAAAGGGGTCGACAGCTTTAGGGCTTGTTTGAGGAGTTTGGTCTCGGAATCCTGCATGCTCGCCAATAGGCACATCTGGTGAGTCTAGGCACACCAGTGCTCCACTCATCAAGGCTTTGCCAGGGGAGGTGTATTCTAAGGGCTCAGCATCGAAGCGTGATATAGCAGGTGGAACTGGCTTGTCGCTGAACATGACCATAAACTCTTCCACAACCTCTGGATCTTCAGCCTTCAGTATGAAACACTCTTGCCAACCAGTAGTATTGTCCTGGCCGCGGGCCATGACAATCAAATCGTCCTCCATATCTCCCCTTCGGACAGAAATTTGATCTGTGACCAGTGGCTGAAATAACAGGTAATGGCTGCGCCGGGCGTTGACTTCACAGATCAGTATATCACCAGAATCATGATCACTATCTCTGACTATTAGTTCAACTTCACATGCCATGCGCTGACCATTCGAGTGCCGGAGATCGAGATCGAAATATTCTTTAGCCTTGACCTGCCGCGTCTGGTCTATTTGTAAACCCTTCAGGGGGGCCAGAGTTCGTAGGTCTCGAGCGCGCGTTGGGTCCTTATTATTTGCCAATCTGTCTTGTCTTCTAGCGTTCTCTTGTTTTGCACGGCGGCGGTCCCCGTCGACTTGACTTTGTAGCTGGCTGTTGGTATCACCACTTTGTTTTGTGTCTTCCTGATCTTGCACAGAACCGACCTTCTTAGCGTTTGACCGCACTGTTCCGTGAATAGCCCCCCTCCGTCCAATCTTCGATTTACTTCTATTTCGCCTCGGTTTGTCCTCACGTGCCTCACCCATTGTCTCTTTTTTGACTTGGGTTTGACGCATGGGTATTATATCAACGCCACTATCAATATCGCTACGCGCAGGCGGTTGACTCAGGGGGGTTTCTCTCTCAACCCTTGCATCAATAACACCAAGAGGTTCAGTTTCTCCTGTGCTCTTTGGCACCCCGGATGATTTCCCATCCTCAACGCGCCTTGAAACCTTTCTTGGCGTTACTTTTGATCTTTCCTCATGATGCGGAGCTACATCTGAATCAGTCGTTCGTGTAACCCAATCCTGTATCTTGCGCTCAAATGGCGGGTTCATCGAATTGGCCTCTACATAACCTTTGCGAAGGCCATGGGGACTTCTTGTGCTCGTGACTGACTTGCTGTTTAGGGTGCTAGGATTTGTCGGTAAGTCCGGCACAAGTTCTGTCGCTTCTTCATCGTGTGGAACTGTGTCGTGTCCATTCATGCGCGCCGCCCAATCTTGCATCTTGCGCTCAAGAGGTGGATTTGCCCAATTCGATTCAACAAAATCCTTCGGAAGGCCCTTTGGCTTGCTTTTCCTCCCAGCCGGGCCTCTTTTTAAAGTGGTGGATTTAGCAGGTGTGCCTAGATCAGGGTATACTACAGTCTCAGTCTTCCCTCCATGGATGGTGTCGTTTAGTTTGTCTGTTAGTCCCATCCAGCCTTGAATCTTGCGCTCGAGAGGTGGCTTTGCCAAAAGAGATTCAACGAATTCCTTCGGAGAGCTTTTGGGTTTGCTCGGTTTGGTTTTCTTTGCTGGACTCCTCTTCAAATTGATGGGCTTCGTAGGTGGTGATATAGGATCTGATACCGACTCTGTCTTCTCCTCGAGACTCTCCTCGGCATTCTCATCCGGCTTCTCCTCGGGCTTGTCCCCGAGTTTCTCGTCAGAATTCTCATCCTGTGGAATTTCAATGTGTTTGGCTGTTTGCTCTGCCCAGTCTTGTATCTTGCGTTCGAGTGGCGGGTTGGCCGAATTGGTTTTGACAAAATCCTTCGGGAGGCGCTTTGATTTATCAGCTTTTTCTGGTGTCTTAGCTTTCGCAGCAGGCGTTTTTGCTTTTTTAGAACTGGAGCTTGGGATGGAGTCGGGCAAAGGGTCCGCCACTTCTTCGGCTGTACTGTTGTCAGAGGCGGCAGCCTGAGGTCTATCGATCCTTGCCGCCCACATTTGTATTTTGCGCTCAAGCGGCGGATTGGCCCAATTGGATTTCACAAAGTCTTTTGGGAGACGTTTCCCGCCGTCCGCCGCCTTTGTTGTAGGACCCTTTTTGGTAGCAACAGGGTCAACAACCTGGTTTAGCAACTGCTCCTGCTTTGTTTGCGGACTCTTTTTTCGATTCCTCACCCAGTGACTATCACTAACTACTCTCTTCCTTGGTGTACCCCTCGCCCTTGGAGGGAGAGGCGAGCAATTTTTTCTCTTTTCGGGTTTGACGGCAAGCCTGGGTTCTATGGGCAATTTCTGCTCGATCTCCTCGTCGCTGTTCGAGTGATCTCCGTCGGGTGTCTTTGTTGGCGTTGCAGGGTCCTCGATAACCGCTGCTGCGCTTGATTGTTGCCATTGCTTCACCCTATACTTGACTCCACCCGGGGGTTGCAATTTGTGCACCGCACTCGCTTTCACTTCTGCGGGAGGAGGAACGGCGGCGGAACTCCTGCGCCGCACTCGATCAGCAGATGGGCGTCCAAGGAGGAAGTCGCTCAGCAAAGTCGGCTCCGGCCTCTTTCCACCCGGCTTTCCTCGACCCGGCGCATTTCGTGGCCCGGCTGCTTTGTTTGTTGCCGCCTTCCCGTCACCACTGCCATTTCGGGGATCCTTGACGGCCGGGGATCGTTTCGGAGTAGTTGGAGCTTGCGATATGGCCGGGTCGTCGTCCTCTGTTTCGCAGGTAGGCATGTCCTAATTCGCAGTCCAGAGTTAGTGGTTTCCTACTGTTATCCTCCATGGAGAATGCCAACTATCCGCGCCGTGCAATCTGTTCAAGCTGGTGCGACTTACCTCTCAATTCGAGGACCCCGCCTACAGTTGTCGCGATGCAAGGTGGAACCCAGGCATCGACGCGCGAAGACCTATAGAAAGATTTCTGGCTCTAGACATGAGCCTGTAGAGCGCCAGACTCTGCTTGGGGATCTATCTTTGCGCTCGACTAATGCGACGCCTAGAGATCATCGGTTTCTATGGTCGGTTTGTTCCGGGGCGGCCTCGTCAGGAATGTCTGGATCTCGTTGGAGGGGCAACCAAAATGCTTGTACTCAGATCGTCCCGTTCACATGCAAGCACTGTATGGATACAATAACAATGATGATTGTGCATATAGTTCCAGAAGCAAGATTTAATAAGAAGGATATCACGGCAGTTAGAACGCTCCATAAAGCAGGTATTTACTCGAGAATTTGTCTATTGTAGCCTGCCTTGTTTACTTTACCGAGTTGTGAGTTGCGGGGCCGTCATATTCGAGTATTGTCGATTTAGTGCTTGATCTCTCGTGTTCTATATATGGACATCCTTGTATCGGCGACAGCGATTGGCCAATATACTGCCAATAGTTCATGGTCTAGAATGCACACCATGATTACCTACATCTCAAGTGTTCTTGGGATGGGTCTTTGGCGTCGCCAGAGTACAATTGGCATCAGATAGGATTAGCAATAGTATTTAATTATTTTTATTTTCTATGGGTGAGACCAATTTTGGTGTCCACCTGCCAACTAAACTGAAGTGGTATCCCATTATTCCTTAAGCTATAATTCATAATCTATATGCCAATGGTTCGCTGAAACAACATGACAAATACAAAGCAAAGAAGAAAACGCCGTAGTAATTGGCAAGTTTGCGCTCTAGTTGCCTTTGGAGCGCTTCCCGCTGTTTGCTTTATGATAATTCCTGGACCCATATCTGTACAACATTAGTATGTAAATAGGTTCGGTGAACGCGGATACTCACATCCATCTTGCCCATCTCAGCCCGATCCCTCCTGGCATTTGTCTTGACTGACATTATTGCCATCTCCAAGTCGTCCTGATCGCCCATAGTGATCATATCTCCATCCGGCATATCGTCATCGCGGATTTTAAGCTTGAATCGCTTCCGTAAGACAAGCTTATCCCGGATTTTATCCACAAGGTCCGGAAATTCAATTGCGGTCCCAATCATAATGTAGCGAGTATCCTCAGACGCATGAACTTTGATACGCACTTTTCGGATGTCGGGTCTCCGAGAGGAGCCTCTGCCAGATGAGGAGGGTGCTCGGGCTCTGGGTGCTGAAGGACGGCCAGGGAGCATCTCGAAATCATTTTCATCAAATTGGTCATCCTCATAGTCGCTCCCATCCTCATCTTCCTCTTCGATATACCGTTGCTGTGGTCTATTCCTCCCCTTGGAACTTCGAGAGTTCCGGTACATGTCATAAAGCTCCCCAGGGTATTCATCTTCTTCCTCTTCATCAGACATCCTCCTTCGTGTTGATGGTGGTGGATCTCTTCTCCGTGATTCTTCTCGTCTCATTGTTGGGCCTCGTGATTCCGATGCCGCACGAGTAGGAGGAAGCCTCCTAGCAGGAGGCTCATCGCGAACTTCGTAGCGCTGCTGTGGCAAGGCCTTTTCGATATTAAGCTTTGCAGGTACAGGTTTTAGCCCATTACGAACAGAGGCTCCTCTGCTGATTTGGCCCGTGCTTGAACCAGACAAGCTCCTGTCCGACTCAGGAGGCGGTGTTGGCGGGAACACATTTCGATTTAGAGGAGGCTCTGATTGTTGGCGCTTGCTTGACAATCCAGGTTTGACCAGGTTGGCAGCCGCAAATGATAGATTCTCTGCAGGCCTATCATCCTTCGCATCTGACATCTTTCCGGCCTGTTTGGAGTTAGTACCGATGATACTCGGCCGTCGGTACCACTTACGTTTTTTATCTCTGAACCCGCAAATCCTGTAAACGCGTTTGCTCTGTCAGAAGCCGCGACTAATCTGGCTTTCCCCAAATAATCCTTCGTCTTGAGGTTTTTCACCTTTGCCGCATTCGGCCTGTAGACGACACCCACAGGAATAGAGAAGACCGTGTAACCCTAAAACTCTGTCAGAAACCACAACTTAAATGCCCTGGAACGTTTGAACTAACCTCGGCCTCTTCCCGGATTGCATCGTCAATTACGTTGTGATCCTCGACAACCTTCTCTTTCACAGCAAATGAGAAATCTTGCATCCCAGCATCCTTTTGTTGCAAATAAATGTAGCACAATCCACGGTTGAAGAGTACTTCGCAGGAATATAATTTGAACTTGAGACCCAATTGCGCGTAGTCAATCATATTGTTGCCTCGCAAGTACAATAAAGTATCGTTAAAATTAGCAAGGGCCTCTTCGAAGTCTCCCACGAGGAAATTCGATACGCCTTGCTGGAAGTAGGCAACTGCCAAATATTGATCGAGCCGAACGGCTCTTTGGTAGCATTCAACCTTGATAGATGTTAGTTTGGGTTATGTTTGCACATGCCAGTGGCGTATCAGATATATATCCAGATATACATACTGCTTTCCCATGTTCTCCAAGTGTCGCATGTATGACTCCACAGTTGAATAGGATCTTTGAAGTGTCCGCAATACCATCGAAAGTCTTCAATGCTTCATCGAACTCGTTGTTATCGTAATTCGCCAGCGCGGAAACCCACGTCTCGATTTCCTGGAAAGAACCGTTAGCTTTGTGCAACCAATTCTCAACATATCATTCCATACCTGCTTTAACGACATCTTGTCCTGCGCTTATCAAAGCCTTAGATTTTCTTTCGTATGTTGTCCTTGCGCAGCGACCAGCGTATGAGGCAACGCGCAGCCGTAGCACTCTGTTATTCTTCACAGCTCCCACGGATCGTATGCACTTCTCAAGCAGATAACTGAATGAGTGGTCGGTACACTCTGTATGTATACTGTCTGTGCCGGGGCTGTCAAAGATGGATAGTTCGGAGATGCATGTAGCGTCGAGCGGCGTTCTCCCGTGATATTGATTCCGCTAACTTGGCGTTGATTATCGATCAAGTAATGAACGTCGATTGGGCCACGGTTCTGAGTGCTCTACAAAGAGTGAAATGGCATGGCTGGGCAAGAACGAGACTGGGCGTAGAACTCGGCGCGTAAACTCAGGATCGGATTGGGAGCGTACTTGAGATGGTTGGGGGTAAGGGGCCAAGAGATATGTATGTTGGATTTGGTGTCTGTTGGTGGGATGAGCGCATGGGAGGAATGCAGCTCGTCGCGGGGCACCAGGGAGGATGAATTCAAGAAGTCGTGCAAGGCCTTGGCTATGCAGTTTGGCTTTTCCTGCAGCTGTTCATGGAGAGTCGTGTTGAGTTTTTCGTATATACGTTTTTTCGAGGGTTTGAAGGGAGGAGGGGGAAGAAGAGAAGATGTCGGAGAAGTTGGTGGCTTGGAATTGGGCTTGGCCGATGGAAGTGGTACAGACCAGACGGTTCAGAAGAATGTACGATTGCATTTGCAACATGGGACGCACCAGCAGGGATGAGGGGCACTCCACAGTGTGATTCAAGGGATATATGGAATAGTCAAGGGCCTCGGGCACTTCTGTATCAATAGCGTCGAGTGCATCGTGACTGTGCCGGGTTTTTGAAGGCGGCTGTTCGAGGGCTTGGATTCGATGCGGTTGAGCCCACCTCACGCCGCTTTGGGGACATTTTCTTGGAGGTCAAGCTGTGATGGTGCATAATATGCGAGGATGGAGGATGGGGGGGTTGTCCCATGTTGCATGACACCGACCCTGTAAAGCAATACCAGCCATATAAGTCGTAACAGTCGTAACAATCATCAGCGCCGGAGTGGCGTAAGTAGGTACCGCAGAGGGGTCTGTACCACAGTCGCACAATCCCTTTGTGTCGGGCGGGAAGTCGGGAGGTCCCATCTCAAGGCGGCGACTGTTTCCAAGTGTTGGGATGCCGACTTGATTGGTTGGAGAGGCAGGGGCCACAGGGGATCGGATCTAATTCTGGCGCGTCATACGTTAGAAAACAGGGCTCTTTGGAAACCAAGGGCGCGTAACGGGGTGTCATGTTATGCTCACTGGAGGTATACGTGACATGTCAAACACTAGTAATTTGGCCTGACGTGAGCTGTACCAGTACCAGTACAGAGTACAGACACCGGACCGATGTTGTACTCTACCATAGTAGTGAATTTAATTCTCGTGGAGCATCGGAACGACTATACGACTACTCTATACGGCGAGACAGATGGGCCGGGCGGATTGTATTGAAGCTAGCTTACATAATAAATATGCTTACGTAATGAGTTCGAGAAAATATGTGGCACGTGACCATCGAAATTCCGACAGAGGTCGAGTGGTGAGCCTTGGCACCTTGACTTTCAATTACTGTCTGGCATCGTCGCAACTTCACCACGACACTAACGCCTGTCACCTGTGTCGGTCCTTACCCCAATCACAAGCGGGGGATTTATTGGCCAACGGGCCGCTCGTAGCTATGTCGCAAGTCAATGGCGTGGTGAGTAGCAGCCATCTTTCTCTTGAGATTTTCTCTCTGACCCTGATCGTGTAGACCAAGCTGGCGTATTCCCGAACATGGCACCACATCTCAGCCTCGACTCCCCATTACGGACTAACCACCATTAAACCTCTTCCTCCCGTCGATTCGCCTCTTCTCGAGCCGCCGTCGCTTGGCCGCCTGGCGTCCCGGATAGCTACGATTCTCTGCGGCAAGCACAAGCCGATTTGGGACCCATCTACGGATTGTGGTGACTATGTCGTAGTCACGAACTGCTCGCAGCTGCATGTCACTGGCAAGAAGATGTACCAAAAGCAATACTACCGACACAACACGCGCCCTGGAAGTCTCAAGCAGATCAACATGGAGGGACTGATGGAGAAATTTGGAGGAGCGGAGGTGTTGAGGAAAGCAGTTTCAGGGATGCTGCCGAAGAACAGGCTGAGGGATGACAGGCTGGCGAGACTGAAGGCATTTGAGGGAGACGCTCACCCATACAAGCGGAATATTGTCAAGTTTAATGGGGTGAGCAACGTGGCTAAGTGGCCACCTGCAAGCAAAGTTGAGGCTTCCCCATAGGAGACTATGATGGGGAGATGGATAGGGAGCGGGATTGTGGACACTGTATACTGTATAGATATATTGTAAATTATGAAGGCACTGGGTGATGAATGGTCACAAGAGGCCAAACTTCAAATGAAAGAACACATTCAAAATATTAAACGAGACGAGCGGTTTAAAGTGAATAACTATGGGGCGTCAAAACTATACAGGAGAATAAATCAACGCGCAATATCTACCTCTGATGCAAACCCTAGTGTGTGCCAAACGAAGTGTGACGGGGGTGAGAATGATCTAATTTGTACAACAAACGTAGCTTAAAAAATGAGACCTTGTGCGACATGAACCTTTGCCAGTATATACCAAGAACCCTCGCTAACATAAATCTATAACAACAACCCTCTATAATTTGCCCTTCTGGAGCTTGTCCTTGCGCCCAACGGTACACTTGATCAGGCCATTCGGGCCCGACTGTGGAGCGTAGACAGTGGTATCAGCCCCCGTGTTCTTGAGTCCCTTGTGAAAGCTCAGGTCTAGAGAAGGTGTCAGTGATTCAATACGCTTACAAAGGGGTCGTAGGGTCCTTACCAATCTCGAAATAATGCTTATTAGGCAGTGAGTACTCGACAGTCTCAACATCTGGCACTGCTTGCAAGATATGCTCGCACATCTTATACATGGTATTTTGCACAGATGGGCTGTTCTCCTCCGCAAACAGCTTCATAGTGATTTCACGTGCAGCCGCCCACGCTTTGTCGAACTTTGGAACGGAGGCCCGCACTGATCTCAAAGATTCAAAGTTGTTCCACTTCCACGTGCTATCGATCTCGGTGGACAGAATCCTGTCCCATACCTCAGGGAGGGTGGTGTATTCATCACGGATGAAGCCATGGAATTGGGAACCAGTGCTCTTCAAAACCAGCAATCCGGAGATGCTGCTGCGAACCTCGATGCCCTTTCCTTCCCGGGCAGTAACTTCAACATTCCTCGTCTCGTTTCCGTCACGGAAGAACGAGTGAGGGTGGGGCTTCCCATCCAGAGTCATGCGGGTCCAGCGATTGACTACAACCTTCACGTGAGCAGCATGGATATGCTTATACGTGTCAACGAAGTGCGACGCAAGGATGCTGGCGTAGAGCTCAGGAGGCGTCACAGGGTTCTCCTTCGCCTTGATGTAGATGGTGTTCTTAATTGAATCCGTTGCAACGACAACACTGTTGTCGGCATCGGTATATCTGACAGGGACGGTTAAACTAATAGGGATATTAATTTCATGGAGTACTTACGAGGGCTCGATCTCTCCTTCTAGCAGAGCACAAACTGTCATTTCAGTGACAGTCTGGACACCAGATTTCTCATCGCGGTGGACTTTGTAAACGCGGACGTTATCCTTTCCATAACGGGCTTCAGCGATACCAGCCATTTTGATATATGTGCTTTATTGAGGCAACGGAGAGTTGGTTCTTGTAATGCTTGATTTTCAAGTTGAAGTCTGGGTATGAGTAGACAGGATTGGAAAGTGTCACTAAAGGTTGAGTCCGACCCTCTTTATATAGGTCCGGGTGCAGCCAGGAACTTACCCAGGTAAGTGGTGTCGTCGATATCACGGGTATGAATCTAGGTATTGAAGCGGAGACGGAGGACGGCTTAAGCGGCTTGGGGATTGAGATCCAAAACGAATCGGATGTTTAGACAAGGGTAAATAGACGGGGATTAAGCAGATAGTATGTATATCGATCATAAAATAGCAAAGAAAAACGTTTATGAGGCCATGTTGAGATCTCTTCCTTGCCCCGGCCGCCAGCTAGCGCGGGGTCGGAGTACGCCGATATGCTTGATACATTCTGTGTGCAAGCTGATCGCGGCACGGAGAGACCCAGTTGCCAGCGCGAAAGCTCCGGGTGAGTAAGTACCGCCACCCCGTAGTCGTGCCGCCGAAATGTCCAAATAAGGGGCAGCACGTAATAAGTCAGTCGGTTCTTTCGGGGGCTCTAGGAACGGCTTGAGTTAGTTGAACGTAGCTGTTACTTTTTAAATGATCATAACTGTTCATGGCAACTGTGAAAAAAATAAAGACTCCTCATCATCTAGAGCTGCAGTTAGCGTGTTATGGCCTTTTGATAAAGCCAGTTTCTCTGGAGTTGAACGGAAACAAGGAATTATATCTGCTTCAACTTCAGTATCAATTACATTCAGCATTGCACACAGTCCATTATTTCTACCTTTGGGCCGCACGAGACACGCACAGTATGCATAACATGTATATCAAGTATATATGTGCTCTTGAGAATCCCACGGTCGGCATATAAGGCTTGTAGAGTAACACCAACATGCTCAACATGCAAGTAAGTTCAAGTTTAAGTTTGGCGTAAGTTTGCTGTTCGTTCATTTATCGAATATTGCATTAAGGATTCGGCCTGGTACTCCCTGCTCCTTATTTCCGGGCTAAACGCGGGGAAGCTGTTGACAACTCTCATGCAGCTCGCCTTGCATTTTAGGCATCTGTATTTGGCGACGCGGGCACGACTGGCGACAACGCCATTATCAGTTACCAATGTAAACGTTAACAATTAAGCTATCCTCGAGCCCACTCAGTGGCACCACTCTCATTATTCAACTAAGACTTAAATATCTACTCATATTTGCTCCAAGTTCTGGAAACCATCGTTTCTTATCCATCACTAGCAACAACCAGTCCGAACGTCGATTTACTTCGGAAAGCGCCTCACCACGGCTAATCAACAGCCATCGAACACACCTCAAATGCGATATCCTCTCGCCAGGTAGAGAGACGGACGGAGCAAGCCGATGGGGTAATGGTTGCCCCACCGAGCACCCTGAGCTCGTCCGCGACGCCGACTCAGAAGACACTCCAAAACCAGCAGTCGACACCTTACCTCGCAGCCCAGTCGCGGACGAGCCTGGACCGGGATGGCTCACAACACCCACGATCCAATAATGGGGCCCAGGCGTTATCCTCTTCGGCCATGTCTTATGGGCCTCGAGGTTCGTCCTTGGCCCCTCTGACGGCGCCTGGGAGCTTCAGTTCAGAGTTGAGGAGTCAAGCTGTGTCATCGAGGGCGAGTTCGAGAGCGGAGATGGGTTCTATAGGCCTGGAAAGGCTCGAAGAAGACGTGACCCATGTCTCCGAGCAAATGATTTCCGTATTGAGGGAGTCACTCAACCGAGAGTTAAAGATCAAGGAGGGCAGTGAGAACATGCTTGAAGCCCTGAACACCAAGAAGGCGAAACAAACCAAAGAACAACGGACACGTGTTGAAGCGGAGCTCAATTCCTCCAACAAGCGCATTAAAGACTTAATGTCTCAAATCTCCGAGCTCCAGAACCCAAAAGAGCAGGCACCATCTACCCCAACGCGAGCTCGCATGGTTGGGATGTTCCACAGCACTGGGTTGAGGTCTCCTGCCAGTCTGGCGAAGAGTGCCACGGATTCGAACGACGAGGAACCTTCCGAGTCTCCAACATATGTCCTTGCTGAAATTCTACAAGCTTTGGAGGTGGAGGGCCTGGCGCCAGATTATTATGTTGGCCATGCAAATAATCTAGTCGAACTTTTCAAGCGGCATCCAACGTTGAAATATGATTTGGTGTGGTCAATATTCGGCCTTCGAATGCAAGTTATGCTTCTTAGTGAGAGCAGAGAAGTGGTTGCGGCTGGATATCGCATGACACGCCACGCCATCTCTGACCTAAACTCCCTGCAAAAGATTAGAAGCTTAAATACAGACTATCTTGTCGTACTCTCCCTTATTAAGGAAAGGAAAGCCGATGTCGAGCGTGAGCAGGCGCTTAAGTTTGTGCGCGCATTTCTCGAAGTTAAGGACGGAGTACACGAAATTTCGAGGGCTATCGTTCGTACAATTGCATCCGTTGCAGAGCATGGTGAGGATCGGCTGAAAGCGATATGCATTGAGACATTGGCAGAAATCATGATCAAAGATCCAGCGCTTCTAGTCGCCGCTGGTGGGTTGCGGCCCCTCACAGATGCTCTCGGGGAAGGCGGCTATGAAGCCTGCGAAGGGCTTATCGCCGCATTTCTATACCTGCTAGACGCACCACAGCGGCGGAAATATCTTCGCTCCGGCTTTGAACTCGAGGTTCTGTTCACTACCTTCACCGATTCGTTATTCACCCGTGAGAGGTTACTGAAGCAGAATGCCAAAGCTATCTCATCTGCGATGAAGTCATGGCCTGGACTGTTAACGCTATCAATGTACGACTTCCGGGCTATCAAATCTCTTATCTCTTCGTTGATGCTACCCCACCCTGCCATTCGCGAGACAGTTATAGATCTCCTATTCAGTCTGCTCCGAATAAAGTCGCCCTCATGGTCTTCCTCATTTCTAGCTGGACGGCGTTTGACAACATACGGGCGCGTGACGAACTTGAAAGCCCAGCCGACTAAAGCCACCTCGTCCTTAGCAGCTGAGGATGAGAGTGCTGAGAAGAACCTCATTGACCACTACACTGCTCTACTTCTTGCCGTTTTGATATCATCGGATATGATACCTGGATTGCTTCAAATTACTAGTGAACCGGATAATCCGACATTGAAACGCAGGGCTACTTTGCTTCTCGGTGAAGTCTTGAAACTTGCAAACAAACTACTGCCTCCCTCTTGGAGTAATGATTTACAGTTGCTACCTGCTCTCTTTGCAGACGCATCTCGCTTCGGTACAGAGGAGAGATATATTGCAACAGGTACTGTTTATCAAATGGATAGCGTTAATCGTACTCTCGACAGATCAGCGCCAACGAACACCAACTCCATTGCAAATATAGTGAAAAATTCTAGCAGCGACAGCCTCGACGAGCCGCAGAAAAGCGTTCCCGGCCCTAATTTCGATGAAACTTCTTTTCGACAAGTACTCCTGGACACGCAGGTACTGAACAGCACAAACTATATAAAATGGAAATGGGATCTCATCCTCAAAGTCATTGAAGGGCCTCTGGTCAATGGCAAACGTCTGGATGAAGCTATCAAAGCGTCTAAGTTCATTAAGCGGATTGTCAGCTTCTATCGGCCGTTCAAATACAGGTTTGCTGCTGTGCGAAATACTGGACCAAATCAAAAGTACATCAAAGTGGGATGTGCTCTGATAAAGACACTGCTTCAGTCACCGGAGGGTGTAAAGTACCTTGCTGAAAATAAACTATTGCGGCAAATTGCCGAATGCCTGGCGCAATGTGATCCTGTAAGTTACCTAACAACCACCTGATTGCGTTAATGGGATACTAATTCATTGCAGGCAAGCGGTATCACAGCACAATCCCCGATGTTCTCCCAGTTTTGGCTTTCTGAGACCCTCCGAAGCGGCTATTTCGCAATGATAGGGGTGCTGAGCGCGGACCAGAAAGGTTTGCAGATGATGGACCGCTGGCGGATGATCAACATGATGTATCACATCCTCGACCTAAAGCAACGACCAGATTTGATCAAGCTTTTGCTCTCAAACTTTGACTATTCTTTACATGGACATCCAAGAGTTCTTCTATCCAAAGCTCTGACAGGTGGCACCAAAGATATCCGCATTTTTGCAACTAATGTCCTTCGAAAGTATTCAACTCGATCACGGTCGAAAAATCAGGGTGCCTTGGGAGTGAGCGACTCCAAATGGGCCATTCAACTTCTTGTTACTCAACTTTATGACCCTGAAATAGAAGTTTCTGCCACAGCAATCAAGATCCTCGAGGAGGCTTGCAATCGCAAAAGTTACTTGGAATATATTGTGGAATGTCGCCCAGCCCTCGACCATCTTGGTGAGATCGGTGCTCCTCTTCTATTACGATTTCTATCGTCCTCAATAGGATACCACTACTTAGATGGTCTCGATTATATCAGCAACGAAATGGATGACTGGTTTCTGGGTCGCAACGATGCGTATGTTGCCGTAATCGAGGCGGTACTGACACGTGCTTTTGCGGAACCGCAAGAGGAGGCGACGGGAAGGGTGAGTCTGGATGAAGATCTATTCGAACCTGACAGGTTTGAAAATGATTCCCGCGTGCCTCCTCATTTTTATAAGGAGCTTGCGAGGACCAAAGAAGGGTGTAAGCTTCTAAGCGATAAAGGTCACTTTGACGAGTTTTCCGCAACCATTCGCGATTCCGGTATGCAAACAGACGACCCAGAAGTCATGCTCAAAGTCAAAGGCTGCCTTTGGGCTGTTGGAAATGTTGGCTCCATGGAACTTGGAGCACCGTTCTTGGAAGAATCAGATGTTGTTGAGAATATCGTGAAGATGGCCGAAAACCATCAGATCATGAGCATGCGAGGCACGGCGTTCTTTGTGCTAGGACTCATATCACGCAGCGTCTATGGCCTCGAGATATTATCGGAATTAGGTTGGGACAGTAACACCACGAGCATGGGCGAGTCGCTCGGATTGTGTATTCCTTCCAATCTCCGAAAATTGTTTTCGTTTGTTCCATGGGAGCACATGAAACCGTCCGACATAACCCTAGGCGATACGCAGACTAATGTGGGGGAATCATCAAAGAAGGAGAGTGACCCCATAAATAAGCGTATACTACAGCTTATTGTCGATTTGGGCAACACGGTTCTCACAAAGAAGGCGATAAATGAGCTGATGCACATCAAGCAACGAAAAGCCCCAGGGTTCAAAGAACCGGAGCTCTTCAGGAAAATCATGACTATACTTGAGTGTCACCACTTCCGGTTGCCAATCCGGAGGTTTGTAGTGGATTTGTTTGATAGAAGCGTCATGAGACGGATAGTTCTCGACGAGGAAAGCAGTGACGAAGACGAAGACATGGACAGCAGCGATGGGAGCGAAGCGGGAACAGAGCGCCAGCGAAGTATTAGTGTCCCGACTGTACCGACGAGACTTGAATGATCAGAAACGACCCCCAATTACAAACTATATGGCGTATTTTGAAGGATTTCTGCATTTCAAGGACTGGATGATTTGCGGGTGTTCATGTACGATAGGATCTACGGTGGCGTTTTGGGTCGCTCATCAGAAGATAGTGCCACGTTTTAAGGGCCAAGTCTATGTATAGCAGATTATTGTAATGAGCAACGAGTTAAATCCGAGCTCAATTGTCCGTAAAAAACGTGATCAAACGGGTTCGACTTGATATTAACGGGTTTCTTAAGGGATTGCAAATTCCGAAATTGCTCGCTCTATTGAGTCACGTCCAGGAGAATTATCATTCAGAACGGAAGGGTAAAATAACGTCAAGACATTTGAGGACAGATCACGGTGGCTACAAGTAATATAAAGTATCTTAAGTCATTCTTGTAAAGCTTTTCTTGCAATAGCACTGATATTATGTAACGCCCATGAATTGCCACAGCCCCATAACCAGCCCAATGCACGCATACCCCTAATTTACGCTCGGACTGCCGCACCAAGGGCGCCACCAGTGAACCTTGTCCCACCCTCTTGTCTCTGGGTATTCGGTCCGCCACCACGTCCACCACCACGGCCGCCTCTCTGTCCTCCCCTGTTTCCACCACGTCCACCCCTACCGCCTTGGCGCTCAAAAGCGTTTGCGGTGCCTTGTGTTCTAGTCTCCAGGGTCCTCTCGTTGCTCTCAATGAGGCCGCTGGCCTTGTCACTCAGAGTAAGAGCCAGGCTTTGGAGTCTGCTTAGCTCAACACCCTTCCTGAAGATAATGGACGAGTTGACCTGGTCAAGAGCAGCGGCGAGCTCCTCGTGACTAATCATCTTGCTGACAATGGCGGCAACCTTGCGGTTGGACAACTCGAACATGGATGACAGAGTGGCAACAGATAAGGTGTCGTAGAAAGGAGCATAGGTGAAGAGATAAGTGCGGAGCCCCTCTTCTTGGATTTGCTCCGAAAGCATGGTCTTAATGGCATCCGGCTTCGACATCAACTCCCAAATCTTGATGGAGTGAATGAAATCAGTAGCCTTCTTCCACTCGCCTGCTGCAAGAGCTTTCGACGCCTGCATAACATGGTCGCGGGTGTTCTCTGGTGGCCCAGTGAAGATTTGGCGCTCATGGTATTCGAGCATACGGCGGTAAGTCTTGCTGATAACACGCTTCTTGATATCCGGAGATGACCCGGTTTGTGCTAGAAGAGGGATCTCGAGGAGCATGCTGCAGGTAAGGTACACACATTCGAGGAGTTCGAGATTGATGTGCATGTGGAATGGCAGCTGGCGCTGGCGTTCCAGGCGTTCCTGCTCGGGTGAAACTTGGTTGTAACGTTGAATCATAACACCCTGAGCGAGCAACTCCTTTTGGCGTCCGCTACCGCAGATTTCCTGGAGTGTGTTCTGTGCCTCATATACAAGCCCCGCACGGAACGCGCAGAGACCAACTTGGACGAGTGTTCTGTTGAACAAAATTTGGCTGTTGACGTCGAAGTTGCTGATGGTCTCTTGTAAATGCGACATCAACATCATATCGCGAGCCTTATAGTAATTATCATGCAGGGCCAAGAAATAAATCTGGCAGAGCATAGCGCGGGCGCGGATGATACCTTCGCTGTGAATGAAGAGATAGTTGCAGAGAACATTGACGAGAGCGGTAGCGTCGGGAGTTTGGTTTTGTGGTGTAATCGCCGACTTGAGAGATGCCGGGATTGACTTCCAGCAGTTTTCTTCCAAAATCTTGACGACAGTAGCAGGCTGGAGAAACACATTAGCATATTTATGGGTGTGATGAAGGCTGGCTGTCACTAACCTTGAAGTATACATGCTCTAGTCTTCGCATGATAATCCTGTTTGTGTTATCTTGCGGGATATTTAAGCTAGTATCTTTCGTCATCACCTCGACGTATAATTGAGTTCTGACGATGCTGTTATACAGAGAGCCTTCGTCCGAGAGCCTGTCAATGTACTCCGCGGTATGAGGATCAATATGCTGTAAGGATCGGGTGAGCTCGTCGTCAAGCCTTTCAATATAAGACACCACGCTGCCTGGAATCTTCATCTTCTCGCCAGCAACTGGGACGGGCGCTTTCTCGTCATCCTCCCACTCTTCGGCGTTCTCCACGACCACAAGATCAAGGTTTGACTCCAGAATTGTAAGAAGAGTTCCGAATTCCTGCTCGGCTGCCTTCCACTGCTCCTGTGACATAAAAGTCTGTGCACCAGTGGATAGATCGAAACGAGTCGAAATCAGGGTAAGAAGGACGCGGATTTTTTGGTAAGGTGTGGTGGCGACCTCGTAAAGCTTCTCCATGATCTTGATCTGTTCGGTGCGGTCGGTGTTCTTCTTTCCTCTCGACTCCATGATGCTCCGCAGATGCTTTAAGATGCTCTCAGGTGTGAATTGTAAGGTCCGGCCGCCCTTGCCAACGGTATGGAAGCCATCGTCGGCTCCTGGCTCCACATCTAGTGCGAAGCTTACAGCAGCCTTTCCGGGCTTTTTAACCACCACCACCTCCTCTTCCTCCTCCGACTCCATAAAGGCATCCTTGTCGGCTCTGTAAGCATCGACATCCTTTTGGTAATCTTTGTTGTTCTTCTTGATGCGTTGCTTGACCGCGTTGAGACCACGGGCATTTGTGGCGTTCATCTTCTTCGCAGTGACCTTTTGCTTCGCGATCGTCTCGTTCATGAAGTCCTCTAGCTCGGCGATGGCCTTAATGTACAGCTTAGGCATGCTTCCGGATTGGAGAAGCTTGACCACTTGACGGTTGATCTTATCGAACTCTGAAGTGCAAATGTGGTCAGTAAACGCGAACATTTATGGCAGTGATAAATTAACATACCTGCAGAGATAGAACCCCAGTCGTTGATCTTCTTTCCATTTTCGATGGCCTTGGAGGTTGCTTCCAGCTCCTCCAAACGCTTGTCTTTGGCGCTCTTGACGACATGGACTTGCTCGTCATCACTGCTCTCGTCGTCGTCAGATCCGGCACCACGGAAGAAGGCCATGGCACCTGTCTTCTTTCCGCCGGCCTTCTCATCTTCGTCATCGCTCTCGCCCTCATCTTCGCCTTCTTTGTCGGAGCCAGATTCGGACGCCTCTTCTTCCTCCTCTTCCGATTCAGAGTAGAGCTCCTCTTCCTCCTCAGAGCTGCTCTCGCTGGAGGTGTCGTCTCCGGTACGGAAGAATTTTGAACTCATCTTGTTGAGTACAAGGGCGCTTCCTTTGACGTTGTAGGTACGTAGATGCAGAGCGCGCACAGATGTCGTCGCGGTTTTGAGGGTAAGAAATTGAGGTTGGGTCCCCGCGCTAATTTTTATGGAAGCGAGAGATCTTTCCATGCCCTAAGGCATCCATTCATTGGCGGGGTGGGGAGATCGGATTTAGCGCGAGGCGAATGGGAAAGATATTGCTACCGCAAACTGAAAACCATAATTAGTATTATAGTTACTTGAGAGGTGACTGGTCTCAAAAATGATTCACGATTTGCGCACGGTATACTATTACTCATTTTAAAGTAGCTACCGACAATCATACAGTGCATAAGCCATTAGGACAAGCGCTAAGTTAAGTGCCACCAATCCCTCATTCTGCTCCTACCACCAGCAGATGATAAACCTCACCTATGATCATTCCCTCATAGTATTCATTAATATCGTCTTCATCATTTCGTTGCCCACTTTCGTAGCATCAGCAAACCTAGGCTCAAAGAACTTCCTAGTGCTTTCGAATCGGTCCTTATATGACTCGAAATCGCCAAAGGTAACACAGTCAGACCACCCACGGGCAGCAAATGTAAATTCGAGGTCGTCGGATCTGAATGTGTTGTCCTCAATCGCAATTCGAATAACATCATCTAGCAATGCGGGCTTGCGAAATAGATACTCGGTGACACCCAGCCATAGCCGGAACAGGGGAGTCGAACAGATCATATGATCGTACGGCACGATGCCCATCCTCGACCAACAGTCAACCATAGCCAGAAGGCTTAGATGGTTATTTGGGGTAGGTGCTTCCGGTTTCTTCCCAAGTGAAAACCTGTCAAGGACTTCGTCTTCCAGGAGGATCCCGTGATGGGACTTCTGTGCATCGAAAACCGCAGCGCCAGCAGCTTTGATACGCCTTTCAAACTCTTCCCTATTCCCACCAAGCATGAGCTTAAACAAGTCTGTAACAGACTGAGCATACTGGCGTATTTGTTCTTTCGCGTATGGGTTTAGTATCGCCAGTCCTGCGTACACGTGCCATTTTTGCGAATAGATACGGAGGGTCAAGTTGATCTTGACGTTTTCGATGCCTCCAACATAGCGGGCAATTTCCCATGGAAACTGGGCGTTGGCGTGCCATGCTTTGCCCATGGACAAGAATGCCGCGTGAGTTACTGCTTGCGTATCTGCGGTTATGCGGTCGTGTTCAGTAGCGCTGAGATACACATGCTGAGAGCCAAGACAAGAAAGGACTTTCTCGACTCGGTCGAAATTGGCTTGGGAAGCACGATGTTTTATCAAGACCTATTCATCGTCAGAATACGCAACAATGGCTTCTGGCATTCTGCAACTAACCAACGGCTGGCCCTTGGGATCCACATTGGGTCCGTGCAAAGAGTGGCAAGAGACTATATCAACATCTTTTGGCAGGTGGGCCTCGAACGCTGCAATCTCCGGGGCTTTACAAGAAGTCTGCCCACCAACAATAGCGCCTTGCTTTGTTGCTATGCACTGTTAGCTATGCAAGCCTCGAGTCGAAACAATCACGGCAAAAGTAACACGTACACGGCCCATACTGTGCCACAACTTTGTCAATGGAGGCGGCCTCAACATTGTAAATGATATAATCGCTCGCTCTCGAGACCAAGTGGCCGTTGGGTAGTATTTCAACTTGTTTCTATTGGGTACTCAGCACAATGTGCAAGAATTCTATGTACAGATATATATACTCTACTGGAGAATTCATCCACCAAATCCAGATATTTCTCTTCTCTATCACAAGCATTGACTCTGCGACGACCTTGTTAGTACAGTTTATCCCAACTCACGAAGTATTCGGCATTATATGTTATGCAAAACTGTGCCTGATGCTGGTATACTGTTAGCTTGTGTCCTTCCATGTGAAATAGAGAAACAAGGGTTCAATAAGTTGATTCAGACAAATAAAAAATAAGGTAGCTGAGATTATTCATCAGTGAAAGTCGACCCCCCATCCCGGTGCCAGAAAGGCAGTCGGGCGGGGTGAAGACGATGCGTCGAGCCAAATGCACTCAAGTCATCATTATACGGGGCAGTGTCGCGAGAGAGAAAAAATGTGAAGCTTACCATCTTGTTGGTTGCCCAACGGCAGGGATTGGTAATTTACCTCCATCCTGCATCGCTGAGCTGCCGTGCGTACATCTTCCCCATATCCCCCATCCCAATGATGCCAACGACAAAGTTCTCCATGGCTTCGGCGATATCGCTTTTCTCTGTAGTTCAATCTCATGGAATTTACCCAATGAAAAGGTTAGTGAGCGGCTCACATCTGTGAGTGGTGCTGAATGGTAGGGAGTGTGAAAATGTCGTTGTCAGAGAATTTAATTGATGGTAAAAGAAGTTGGGGGAGGAAGCAAACAAAATCTGAAATAAATACGGACCGATATGGGTAACCTGTTATGGATTAGTGTCGATTTAGGTCGCTTAAAGTTCGCGACGCACACAACAACTTCAAGAATTTTGATGGCCTAGTTTGCTGAAACATTGTCAAAATCTCCCAACGCCAAACCAACCGCCAACATGCCTCCAAAGAAAGTCGTGCGCCCAGCGCAAGAGAACATCTCCCTCGGCCCTCAGGTCAGAGATGGTACGTTGGCATCAATGTCTGTGTTGTGAAGAAACCCCCCACTAACGATCTCCATAGGTGAGCTTGTCTTCGGCGTTGCTCGCATCTTCGCTTCTTTCAACGACACCTTCGTGCACGTCACCGATCTCAGGTTCGTAAACCCGTGGAAAGCCCATACTGTTGAAATACGGGCGAATGTGGTCAAATAAATGGAGGCTGACTTGGATTTGCAGTGGTCGTGAAACCATCACTCGTGTCACTGGTGGCATGAAGGTCAAGGCCGATCGTGATGAGTCCTCTCCTTACGCTGCCATGTTGGCTGCTCAGGATGTCGCCATCCGCTGCAAGGAGCTTGGCATCAACGCCCTCCACATCAAGATCCGTGCTACCGGAGGTAATTCTCACTTATGATATCTCCACTGCAGAACAGGTGCTAACGAAAAATTCAGGTAACGGAACCAAGACCCCAGGCCCAGGTGCCCAGTCTGCTCTCCGTGCTCTTGCCCGCTCTGGCATGAAGATCGGCAGAATCGAGGATGTTACCCCAACTCCTTCCGATTCTACTCGCCGCAAGGGTGGTCGCCGTGGTCGTCGTCTTTAGAAGGTGGCTTCTGTGGATATTTGGGTTTTTGTGCAGATTTGACAATCACGCGGAGAACGGCTCTAATTGCCTGGTCTTCAATACTGCTATGTTGCTACGCGACAGTAGAGCACATCAGTAGAAAGAATCGAACCCATGCTCAAGTTATACATTGTTCCAATATGCTATGATAAGTGATAATGAACGTGCTGGTATGGCCGTAGTTCTCTGTCGTTTCAGTAATACCTTTACGGAGTTGTGGTTTGAGACTGCTTCATCCATAATGGTTATATCTAGTTGATGGTAGCTGCCCCTCCATCTCAACCCCTTGGCGCACCCGCACCACATAAGAACCCCGCTATGAGAATGTCTCTGGACTGGAGCAAATATTCATGCAAGTCTGATATCTTATGTAGAAATTTCTTATGGTTCATACAACATATGAAAAGAGTCCGGGTACTACATTCCTCAAAGTGAGATAATCTTTCAATGAGTGGTTTATATGCGGATACTGGACATTATACCACAATACAAAATACCACTGGCGATTGCTACCATCCAATCGTGCCCTTTTCTCGCCCGCCCTCGTCCAATTCAACCATCACCGGCGCGTACTCGCCCCTTTCATCCTCGGCTTCCAGATCTTCCATCTCGGCGTCCACATACTCACCATCCTCAAGCTGGATCTTACCAACCCTAAGATAGTTGCCTCCCAGATCCCAGCCCCATTTCGACAGCCAAGTTTCCAGTCTTCCAAAAGCCGCTTTTAATTCGTTTTCCTCCTTGCTCAAACCATTAGGTTTTGCAGAGAGCTGCTCAGTAAGCCTTGATTTGAAAATAGTCAATTCCACCTTCAGCTCATCCTGTAAGTGGTGGCTGTGGTCAAATATGCTTCCTTGCAGGTATTCATCATCATAGACCAGCTGCGCTTGAAAAACTTCAAGAAACCTGACGAAGAAGGGCGCCTCTTCCACGGCGAATCTGAATGCCTTGAAGAGTATTTTGACCACATGGCCCCATTGTTCCATACAACAGATATTGCAAAGGAGGACCCCAGTCAGATAACAGAACTGCAGTTCTCCAAGCACATCGTCCGGGCCCTCTGAAGTACAGTTGTCTGCTATAACACCCCTCACATGCGACGAGCTATCCATGGCCTGCTCGCTTCGGGCTCGTCCCACCACCGTTTCCGAGTAAGTTTTAGATCCGGCCGGGAAAATAAACCCGAGCTTCTTTTCCTCGGCAATGGCAGCATCAACAGTTTCCGGAACGATGTCGACCGGTTCGGTGTCCGTTGGCTTGCGCTCGTCCATTGATGTTACTTTCCACTCATTCCAATTGCCACCAGTAACCCTACTGAGCATCGGGCCTTTGATAGCGGATGTAAGATCTTGCCATGTTTTGGGATCATCCCCGAGTGTTTCCATGGAAGTTGCCTTCGATTTTGAAAGTTCTGGCGCTTGAGCAGCCCGTATATTGTATGGCAACAACGTGCTGTAGGTTGACTGTATATTGTCCTTTTGATTCCTGATTTCAATAGCACTGTCCTCATCCTCCAGAGTCTCGGTGTGTCTATCCCACTTCTTGACGAAAATTTCGCCAGGTTCTCCCGACACTCTTTTATTTGATATAATCCACAACCCATTGCGGGTTGATATCTCAGACATGGAACCACCATAGATAAAATGCGGCCCAGGAGGCAATTCGCGGATCCCTCCAAAATGGTGATTCTTGTCAACGTTTAAGCCGACTGTATCATAGCCAATGAAAGAGCCTGCCGGCACGCCAGCAATGATCACGACATCCCCATCCTGAAGGTACTGTGGTGATCCGTACTCTTCCCGAGAGCTACCAGCATGTAGCTGGAGCGAGTTCATGGGAGAGCTACTCAGTTCCCCGGAAGACTCAGTAGACCTGGTCGGTCTAGAGGTGCCCCTCGCCGCTAATGAGGTATCTACACGAGGCACAGCTCCTTCTTGACTCCTACTTGACGTTGGCAGTGGCCGCAGCGGTAGCTCTATCGGTCGAGTCAGGTGCTTTTGGCGGTTATTCGACTCATTCCGAGAGGACAACTCATTATTATCTGAGTCCATACTCTGAGGGTTGTGAATTGGCATTAAAGTTGACGCGCAATTGTGACCTATCAACGTAAAGGCTCGAGAATTATATTGAAAAGTAGTCCCGTGACCCAAGCCGTCCTTGTAGTATCTTGGGAAATAATATTATATTTTCATGGCATCGTCGTTGAAAATATCGGTGGCATTGTAGGTCGCTGATATGCCAGATGTAGAATACAGTGCAAATTAACAGTCCTGAGAAATTGGTAGGTGCTGTGACGCCCTTTAGCTCCCAATTCCAAAAATACGGGTCATAGATTGAACCAGGGCGTGCCTTGCAATATCTACAGTGTCCAGATCAGATATAGAATCTTGTAACTGCACTAAATTATGAACAAGAAGACGACACCAAGCGCAGTCACATCCAAAGACGTTCGCTATCAAACGTCGTCCATTTAGGCATTCGCCGTGATATGAGCGGCTCCTTGCCCACGCCACCGAACCCGGACTAACTAGCCCGCCGATCCAGACCAGATTCCCGAAAACAAAACTATCCCGTGACTATCACGTTAAATCACAGCATGACAAGAAACATATCCGCATGGTGCGCCTGTTCCATGAAAGATTAGGCGACTTCTTGCACCCCTATTTGCATTTTTGGCTTTAGTTGTTCGCAATGGCAAATACTGGGACTGGTGGTATCAATGAGTCTGTAATTGGGGCCAGCCAAGGACCACCTGGATCAGCTGCGGAACACCAAGAGTGGGATGGTGAACATCTCCAGGAGGCAGAAAAAACACTGAAGGAGATGTATATCCAGGTAAGCCATCGCCCCAGCTGCTCTGTACATCGACTCATGTGATCCAGCTCCGACAACTCCGCTCAACGATCCCCAATCTCGTCGCATCCCTAGCCACCAAGCAACCATCCCGTGAGTCCCCCCCCCCACAAATCTAAAAACCATCAATCAGGTGGACTAACACCGTGAAAACAGCCGAAATCCTCTTCCAGCAGCTTAGTGAAGCTGCGCAGGTGGCCAACTCAGAGGTAAAGCAGTTCCGGGAGACCATGGAGAACCCGCAGAGCCGCCAGCTCTTTGAGCATGCGAGCCAGAGTAGGTTGAAGAACCCGGCGGGCATAACGCCGTGGAGGATCACAGATGATCCGGATTGGTTGAAGAGGGATGCTTGAGGTGAAGGGGTTTTATCTTGGAGTTGCATGGGGTGGGGATGTGCGGCTGTTCAAAGGCATGGAGGTGGACAGTGCCACATTATCTGTATATATATAACGGGATGGTTTTTGGCATGGAAAAGGAATGTTACTGGAGTTTGATTAAGGGAACTACTCGTTTGTTTATTGTCCTATCGGTTCTGGAGCCTTTGAGGAGACTGTTTTGGAGAATTCGAACAGGCCGCTATCATGTCCAAGGAAAGGAGTGGGCTGTCAAAGACACAAAAAGCTACACGCTATGCATACTCTGCCATCTTTGAAGGGCGCAAACGTTTAAGCTTTGGAACGTGCCACACATCACTGTTGCAACACAAAGCATGCATCTTCCAGGGCGAAGAAGATTCACAGAGCAAATGACACAGGTGATTGACGAGCGTGTGGTAGTTGTGATAAATCTCCAGGTGGTCACTATCTTCAGGGCACAATAGTTTCAATCGTAGAATCTCTGCATTTTCTTTATGCAAGGAATCCTACGCCCATCTCAGCCACAAGCCAACACCATGCGCAAATGCATCCCAGCACCAGCATCCCGTAAAATACCCCATCTCCACACGCACCAATACAGGTATTTTAACGGTAAGACTTTTGGTATCTGGCGCGGGCTCCTGGACCACCGAATTTCTACAAACACACACAAAGTCAGCATTTCTGATATCAGATCGAATCCGGGAACACCATCGCGGCTGCCTACCTTTGGCTCTGTGCGGCGCGGGTCGGCGACGAGTAAGGTGCGGTCGTATGCGACGAAGGCGGCCTTCAGTTGGTTCTTTGCGTACTCATCGACGAACTTCTGGTAGTAGGCGACGAGGGACTTGGCGATGGCTTGACGGATGGCGTAGATTTGGGAAGTGTGTCCACCACCGGTGACGCGGACGCGGATGTCGACGCCGGCGAACTTGTCGAGGCCGACAATCAGGAGCGGCTCGTACAGCTGTTGTGCAGAAGGTTTTGTCAGATCAATGTTCCAGAACACACAACGCCCAAAAAAACACGCTCATCTCCTCCACATCTCATTCTCCAGGGACCGGGGCAAAAATTTACCTTGAAGCGGAGGATCTCCGGCTGGATCAGGTTGAGCGGCTTGCCGTTAACCTTGACAAGACCCTTTCCGGCCTATACACACAAAAACTCGTCAGTATTCCCATTCCTCTCCACGTCAAATCCCAAACAGCAACTCGGAGCACCGACCTTGCAGTGTGCGACCGCGGTGGCCGTCTTCTTCTTGCCGAAGCACTGAACGCTCTGAGATGTCGAGGCCATGGTTGCGATTGGCGTGAGCTCGAGGATTCGTCGGGTCGTGAAGGTTGTCGTCGAGGGGCGGTAGTGTTGAATTTCTCCGAATTGTTCGATTGTGGGCTTCGCTTACCTTGCCCATTCCGCGCTAATGCAAAAGTCCGTCCTCTGCGCGCGCCAAGTCGCGAAGCGTGCATCACGTGCTCTCTTATCGCTACTTTGCCCTTTTTATCGCTAGCCTCGCCCGCCGCGTATCGGTGACGGTGACGACCCCTTCCCGCGCGCCGCCGCCCCTCTCCTTGCGCCGCCCCAAACTTCCCCCCAAATCACTACTACTACTACCACGACAAATCAAAGCAGCCATGAACGTCGGTACATAATATTGCTACGCCAGCATATTAGTACCCATGTCTCCCCATCCCCACCATGTCACGTAAAGCGGTAGGCCTCGCGGCATTCGACCGCTCGCGCCTCACCTCCGCCCACTTCGCCAGCCACGGCTCCAACCTACGCAGCACACACGCCAGCTCCCTCTCAACACAGCTCTCCGTCTTCCGCAGCCTCCTCCAGCAATTCGCCCAAACGCACGCCAAGGATATCCGGTCGAACCCCACGTTTCGCGCAGAGTTTGGGCGCATGTGCGCCGCGATCGGGGTTGATCCTTTAGCGAGCAGTTCGGGGGCTGGCGGGAGGGGGGAGGGCGGCGGGAGAAGCAAGCTCTGTTGGGAAGGGTGAAGAGGTTTGGCGGGCTCGAAATGAGGCGTTGCTTGCCGGCTGCGGTATCGGAGGTGGTGGCATTTCCAATTTCGCTTGCGAGGAACCTCCTGCAGGCTCCGAGGGGACATCGGGAGGAGGTGCGGTAGGAGGGCGGTTAGGGTCGTGGAGGTGTGTGGGCAGACGAGGGAGGAGAATGGGGGGTTGATTCCGGTGGGGGAGTGTAGGCAGAGGATTATGAAGGGGAGGATGGAGGGGGCGCCGGAGATTACGGAGTATGTCGCTATTCCCCTTCTTTTTGTTATTATGGCTGGTTTGCAGAAGCACATATTCTAACGCTTCCGTTCTAGTGACGATATACTCCGAGCAGTCCTGTCCCTAAGCCCACTCGGATCCTCCTACTCAACCCCCAAGATCGGGTCGAAACAATACATCCGCTCCGTCCCCAAGGAGCTCAACACCGACCAGAGCGAGGTCCTCAAGACAGCGCAGATAATGGGATATGTCACGCTGTCCACTCTCGTGCTCAATCTGAAGTGGTCAAAGGCACGGTCGAAGACCGCGATCGACGACCTGGTGGCTGAGAGTATGCTTTGGGTCGACTCGCAGTGCGAGGGGGAGTGGGAGTATTGGGCACCAGGCTTTGTGCTTGATGGGGTCGCGGTGGATTGAGGATATCAAAGGTTGTTCGACATAGTTTTATATACCGTCACTTTGAGAGAATAACATACACATGCACATTCATAGCCATACGCATATGTTCAATTGATAAACTCCATTAACGCATGCAAGCCGAACGTTGCAAGTATTCTGTTGCCTAACATTATAAACAAACACGCCGTCCATCCCCCTCACCACCACTGACGACAAATACACGCACAGCACAGCACAACTTGATTCAACAATCCACCCACCCC